>JAVQJD010075231.1:0-35503 GCA_036023655.1 Nannoperca australis
ATTTGAATCTTGGAAAGCAGTGGAATGGAAAGCACTCACAATGGCATCTTCATCAGAGATGAGGCAATAGGGTAGTCACATATAGTCACATAAGATTCACTAACTTTCATATATATATATATATATATATATATATGTCATTCCCTTTAGACCCTATGTGGCAAAATGACAATGCATGTGGGAATCCTTAAAAGGAAATTGAGCAGTTAAAGTCAATATTTGTTTTCTTCCCATAAATACTCCAAATTATCCCTTTAATACCATAATCCTGTGGGGCTTTTCCATTGCCTGCACTTGGCGTTACATCCTGTGGAGTTTAGAGAATGACCTGCTGGTCTCTGCTGAATACCCCACCCAAATTCTGGGGGTCTTTTTTCAGCCAACAACCCATTGCTTAGTGAATACTGAAGGCTTAGCGTATGGGAGTGGCTGACCAGAAACACGGATCTGGAAATGTATGTGTAAACATTTTCTGTAACAAAAAAAGAAAGAGTAACCGCCATACAATCACAAGCAACAAGGAAAAGTGAGCAGAAAGCGAGGGGAGAGGGGGCTCACTTAATGATATTTTCTTGCCCTATGACAAAGCAAGTGCCATTTTGATACAACTCCCAGCCAAAAAGAACAGGTGTGTGGGAAAGAGTCAAAACGAGCGCAGGAAGAGGGATTTGTTTCCTATTTCTCCATTCGGAAACATTTCAATAAGATGAGACCACATCAGTGAAAGACTGCCTAAAACCTCAAAACGTCTAGTAACATATTAAACACACACCCATTCCCTTTACACATATGGAACATACAGTAAGTGTTTCTCCTCTGATCCACTTTATACGTAACTTTAATTAATAGGAACTCTTTTTAACCAACTAGGGCCTATACATTAGGAAATAAAAAGCGCTTCCGTCTGCACGCGCTTTATGTTGGTTTGTCTGATCTATGCAGCATATCGTGCCAACCATCCACATTCAACTTGGAGCTGTTAGCCATGTGGTTTGACATAGCAGAGTTTTTTTCAGGGGGACTTTGCTTCACCACAGAGTTTAAAGACAATGAAGTCAATAGATATATTTATATATAATAAAACACTTGAGTTATGTACTTTTTGGACTACAAAATTTGTTATTTAATTGTTCTCTGCACTGCTTTTGACATTTCTTTCTTTCTTTCTCTTTTTGTTTTTGTAGATGAAACACAGTTAAACGGGCCCCTGCTGGCCCCAGGACCCCTTCCTCCTCTTATCACCCCACCAACCCCGCCCATGGACTCCCCCATACCCTCAGTGTGCCCCCTCCTGCCCACCCCCACTCCTCCCCTGATCCTCCCTTCCTCCGCATCCCCAGGTTGCGGCAGTGGCAGCACAAGCTCAGAGCAGCCCGGATCTGGACCCACTGTTTCAGGAGCCGCCGGCACCTTGGCTTCAAACAGCCCGTCCAATCCAGAAACCGAGGAGGACAAGGCCAAGAAGCTGTTGTACTGCTCACTGTGCAAAGTGGCTGTCAATTCCTTGTCACAGCTGGAGGCCCACAACAAAGGTGGGTTAATCTCTGAAACGCTGACATTGTTGTAGTGTTTCTGCACATCATTCTCCTTGGAACTTCTGTTAATGAAGTTTGAGTTTTTGGAGGCGTAACTTTCTCCCTCATATTTTCAGCTATGGTTGGATTCTGCTCTGTTTACTCAAACCACACTGCTGTTGTTGTTTTTGGAAATGAAATGCATCACATCCTGTGTGTCAGAGAAACATATTTAGAAGTTGGTGGATCTGCATGTAGCAACTTCTAAATATGTTAGTATGACTTTCTAAAATATGAATAAAAAAATAATAAAATATGCATTAGTGGGTTCAGAGAAATATGTTTTACCATAAAGATATTTACTTAATCCAAAATATTGTATATTGTAAGATTTAGTAACATTAACATTATTTACTATTATATTCTCTCTAAAATTATATTTATAGGGCTTAAATATTTTTACATATTTTATGTCTACAATTTACACTCCCTCTACAGTAATTTTTTTCCTGGTTGTCATGTGCACCAGGGATTACTGTGATTGCTGTTTGTAAGACAATTTCAGATCTTAACTGATATTAGGGTGATTGATATTTTATTGAGCTCTTACAGTTATTTCAACACCAGGTGTCTAGATCAGTGTGGCAGTTTCTTCAATGAACTGTGAGGAGGTTCGGTCAAGTTTTGTGAAATAACACAAATAGCTGATTGTTTCTTTTACGTGTCTGCTCCTCACAGTTACACGAAGATACACAACCATACAGTCTGTTACCTGACCATGCTGACTGTGCTACCATCTCAGTTAATGACTTGACTCCTACCCAACAGAGGGTACTGGGAAGAACACTGATCAGCAGATAACTGATCTGTTTGACAGTGACAGGCTTGACCTATGTAACCAAGCACTGATCTCCTGGTTTCAGGAGCTCTGTCAAGGTGCCTCTCTCATGCAGAACACTGCTAACACACTCCACTTTCTTTACCCAGACAAGACATAATTATTTAAAAGAAAACTCTCCCCCACTCAAACATTCATGATCTGCCTTGTCATTTGCAGCACGCAGCATAAAAACTGTTCTCCAAAGCCTGAAGCCTTGCACTTGATAAAGTTGCAGAGGAGGATGGTTAAGGCGTGTAACCATTGCATGAGGGATTTAAGCTAGGGAATAAAAGAAAATAGGATGTTTTTTGGGTGAGCTCACCGCAACACCATCTTCAACAGCTTTCACACATGACGGATTTCAGGGATCCAAATACCCTTCAGGTGCCCACTGTCTGCTTTAATTCTTTATGCCAACTTAGCTCTCCCTTTGACCTTGTTTGCCCCTTAGGGCATTTTGTATCTGCTGACCACCACTCTTTATTTTGAGTAGTTATACACTCTCCTACACATAAAGAAAAACTACAGAGACACAAGAAGGCAATGAAGGACTGACTGGGTTTAACTTTATCCCACTTACCTTGAGTAATGTTTGGTGCAGTCAGACATGTAAGCTTGCCACAAATACTTTCTAATGTTGGATAAGGTATGAATTAATAAAAGGACTCTTCTGGAAGGCTTTTGTAATTCATGCTTTATCGTGTGCTGATTAATTGTTTATCAGTCTTACAACAATACATTTGTGGTACATCTTCCTATTAGTAAGCTATGTTTTTTTGATGTGCACGTGCACAATCACATACACAGAGATCACAGCCTGCTGTCAGCCAGTTGGCTTAAAAGTTCCACCCCTGGATGTCTAAGAGAAACAGTTGAACTCTATGAAGGAAACAATCTGGAAGCAATCACCCTCAGTCATTCTCCAAATCAAAACTGTGCATATTAGTAGGGTTCAAAAATAAAAGCAGATGTTGGGCAGACATCACAACATGAGCAGCGTGCGTGGCATAGAATGAACTGCAGAAAACACATAAAAAAGAGGAAGTATGTTATGTACATAATGTCATTTCAAGTCAAGACGTTGCCTTTTTTTATGTTTTCAAATGTGTCTTGTCTGCTTGCGTGTTGGTTTACACTGGGAGTCAACCTTATGGAGACCAAAAAAATCCACTAGGCCATCCATTGTCAGACCAAAATAGAACAAAGGCAAAAACACACAGCCCAAGAGCACATTTCTGGCCACGAGCGAAATCCGTCATTCCAGCCCCTTCCTCCCCAGTGGAGCTCACAGCCTCCATGTTCCCCACCAGCCAACCCACTCCGATGATTTCTTGCTCTTCTGTAACCTTAACTCCATTCAAAGGGGTTTTAGACAGTGACTCAGAGTCAGGGCCAATGACAGTGGGATGCTTTACTTTAAAGGTAGAGAGACACAGCAGTAAAGGGAGCGGGAGGGTAGGGTGCTGGTCGGTGGGGCATGACTAAAATCTTAAGCCAAGAACTAAATGTGTGATTGTTGAATGAGAAACTACTCTGGCACATTTTTTTGTGTGCTGCTTTGCAGACCACTTGGAAGGGAAAGTAATGGGGAAGAGCACCTCGCTATATTGCTGCATATTTGCTGGAATCATGATTGGATTAATAACAGGGCGTTGGGTGGATCAGACCATTAAGAGACCTGAGTTAACATGGAACTATGTATTACTTGGATTGCCAAAAAACACATCTATTGTGTATTTAATTTAATTGTTTTGTGCCTAGCTTTACAAACCCATTTGTAATGAAACGCCCATATTTTGATTACTCAGTGTTAATGATTGACCAGAAACAAGACCATATCAAGTGTTATCCAGCGGGAGCCTGACTCAGAATCTGATTTAAGATACCTTTATTTGGACCCAGTATGACAAAACACAGAGCTGCAGCTCTTAAAAGCTTGTTAAAATAGTGCTATTTCATCACATAAATATTTTGTGAAACAGCACAGTTGTCATGATCAGCCCAGCAAATGAGTGACTGCAAGTCCATCCTAAAACCAGACAAACCTGCATCTCATAATATCCTGGCCTTAAATTTCCAAACATTTGCAGTCAAAAGTATTGATCTTGGCAGTGAAGGCTCAGTGGTCCAGCACTGTCACTGATGGTGGCACATGTGGTGATATAATTTACTATGCGTTGCACGCTGTATGTGCTTTATCTCACCCGCTCCACTGACTTAAACATTATCAACCAGTTATTATTATATTAGTATTAGACAGGGCTTTGAGTTCATCTTCCACATCACCAGCTGCACAGCTGTCTGACTGCAGCCCTCTAGTGGTAAAACCCCAGCACTACTACTTTATACAGCCACATGCTCTGTATGTTGTGTGAATGTGGTAATTTATTGGAAAATCAAGCCAGTGGTGCCTTTTCTTTTCTTTCATGTCCTGATATTTGTCACTGTTACTGTTCCTCCATCAGTATTTTGAGTTGCAGATAAATGCTGTCCAGATTTATTTTACTTCACAGATGGAAGCAACGTGACTCATATGTTATAAATAGTGATTCAACCCCACTGTGTTTTTTTATTTTATTATTCTATTAGCTTCTTATTATGTAATTTCATCTTGGTTAATGGCATTGCTGTGACCTGTGCTTGTGCTTGTGTGTGTTTGCCTGCAGGTACCAAACACAAAACTATCCTGGAGGCACGTAGCGGGCTGGGTCCCATCAAGGCTTATCCTCGCCTGGGCCCCAAGCCCAGTGGAGAGCAGGGAGGGGGGCCAGTGGACCCCAATACTCAGGAACGAACCTTCCACTGTGAGATCTGCAATGTGCGGGTCAACTCTGAACTGCAACTCAAACAGGTAGGAGAAAGAAATGATGCAATGTATGTATTTTTATCTCAAATATTTTGAATCATTAGAATTTGTTATCTGTAAAATATATATATTTTATAATTATAATATAACTCGATTTTTGGAAATAGGTAAAGACAGAGTCTCAAGATTTGATCAGTCCTAAATATATACATAACACTGCTTTTTCACATGGCTGGATTTTTATCAGTCAAATGTAGGAATTATTTTCCTTGTGTTCCTGTGTTCTTTTCCTTCAGCACATATCAAGTCGAAGACACCGGGATGGCATGGCGGGCAAGCCTAACCCCCTCCTCAGCCGACACAAGAAGCACAGGGGAGCTGATCTGACGGTAACCATTCAAGTTTCACAGTTGAATTCTGACTCCACCTCTGACACAGTCAGCAAACCCATAAATACACAGATCAGCAGATTACTGATCTGATCAGATAGGCAGTAATGATCGAGAACACAAGGTTTGCAAGGCCTTGGAGTGGTTAGAGCATGTTGATTTGATCCTTACAACCTGCCATTCTGTTTGCTTTTGGCAGGATCCTTCTTCTCAAAACATTAACTCAATTGAACTGAAACCTCTGCATTACCCCAGATCAAACGAGTCTTGAGAGGAAGGTCTATATCTGTTTCCCTTCCATGTGTTGAACTTCTGGAACTAATCATTTTATCCCTCTCTCTTTCTCTTCTCGTCTTTTTATGCATGTTTTTAGTCTTCTTTGACCTTCTCCAAGGATCTCACCAAAGCTTTGAGTGCGGGGCTGCTGCCCAGCCCCTTGGCTGTTGCTGCAGCAATGGCAGCTGCAGCTTCCTCGAACCAGCTGGCTCTGCGTGCAGCAGCTCCTTCGCACCACCCGCACCATCACCTATTGCAAGGCCCGCCTATCAGCCACGCCATCCTGAGACCCGCCCCCGGGCCCATCCGCACCACCCACGGGCCAATTCTCTTCTCCCCTTACTGACACATCACCCTCTGACTGCGGCCAGTCAGAAACAGCCACTCCAAAAGCACACTGTGAAGATACAAACAAACAGCAATTGATAGGCGGAAAAAATCCAACCATTTAAATATTGAACTGAGAGAAAAGCGAGGGAAAGGAGCAGTGGAAAGGAGTAGAAGTATATGTCTCTCTTTCTTCTCTTTACCTGAAACTCTCCCTCCATTTCAAAGACTTCTGAGTGATCCGCAGATGGAATGAGCAGAGGAGAGATTTTCATTATGCATTGAACTCCCTATTACATTTCTCACCTCCCCTGGCCCCTTTCCCTTGCACTGTGGCCCTGTCATGGCCGCCTCGATAGCTGTAGAAGAAACCCATGCAGACCTTTCTAGAAACATTAAACCACATGTAGTGCTACATAATTATTCTGGGCCAGGTTGGTTTTCTCCTGTCATCACAGCTCAACGTGTTCTTCTCATCCTATGCACCTCAAAAACCAAGACAATAATGTTATGTCAGTAGGGTAGCTGCTTACATTGGTCTTTGCTGTTTGCGCCACATGTAGCTGTGGTGGCCTCCACGGTACTGTACATGTCCCCTTCTGCGCCGGAGGCCAGCAACTCTTCAGTTTGTGACACTAGGTCCTCGCTAGAAACAACAGGACTTCGGCTGACAGGCAGGTGGTAGCCGCATCTGAGCATGTCTGATGGGTGGGTGGGGTTAAGAGAGCAGGAAAGGGTCTGTGGGGGATTGCGCTCTCCTGTCATTTCTTGAGAGGGTGAGGTGAGAGGAGGGCTGGCACGGGTCAGTGGATGGATTTACCCGAGGCAGCATGCAGACACACAAAGGCCCAAACGAATCTATGTTTTAAAATAGACTGTACCAACAAACGTCGCTACAGGGCGAATCTGCCAACCTCCATCACAGTCAGAGAAGGGCCTCACTAAAGGGTAGAGAGGGTGGGAGAAACAGGAGAAGCCACACATTGGTATATACTGTACTGCTGTATTTAAGACACGATCCCAACCTTAGTTTAGATTGCATTTGATGGCAAGAATCTGAGACATACTATTGTAGAAAGCATAGTTCATGTGTATTTGGTGGGACTTCTGTTCACATTAGGCGTTCAAAAATAAGATTATCGTCATCCTCACATCTCCTCAGCCTTCATTCGCAGGCTGATTAACTGTGTAGATGGGGAGGTATGGCTTAGGCGCGACCCTGTGCATCGATGTATTTATGTTTCTGCATGCAGCCTAGCAATAAGTTCCTGCAGGGTCAGGCTTCTGCGTCATTGGGTTGAACTCTTCCATTCCTGCCCCACCCTCCTCCTCCTCCCCCATTGCCAAAGGTTCAAACGAGTCTATAGTAGAGAGCACATCGACACTGGCAACCATAATGCTCAAAGGGAACAAATTACAGATAGGAACATGAAAGCCAAATACATTCTTGGACAAATGATCTTGAGCTGGGGTGACAACTGAGCATGAACCCCGGAGCGGTAGCCGAGACATCCAGCTTAAAGCATCTATCAATACTTCCTGTTTTACAGCTGAAAGCCATGAAATGCACCATGATTTGTTTTCATTTACAAAGATTGGTGAGCACTTTGTTTTGTTTGATTTGGATTGTTGGTTTGCATTTATACCACACAATAAAAAAAGACAAAATAGAAAACACAATAAAAATATTTTTGTAGGTAGGAAATAACTGCATCTACAAAGGGAAAAGACGAAAGGGGTGTAATTATGGGATGGTCAATTATTGGACAGACTCAGCGGGGAGCCACAAAAGCCAGCTAAGCAGCAGCAGACCTATCTTGCTCGACAGCTTGAAACTATCACCCTTTTCTGAACGAGATGTACACTGTGCCCTTTCATTGAGAAGCAATGAGCTCTAATGTCTTACCTTTGTCTGAATATTGCAATGCAATGAGCAATTTTTATCAGAGTGACTTGTTATCATTGTGACATGTTGTGACATGTTGTCTGGAGTCATGTGTAAACTGGGAGCACGCCAGCTGACAGACTTTTCTGTTCTTCCACGTGGAGTACAAGCCCTCGAAGGGATTAAGAGAGGGACAGGGGGAGACAGAGGTGTAGCTGGGCTTTGGGACCGACCCTTCATATTAAAGGGCCTTTTTACTACGGTAATCTCTGCTTGGGGAACAGGGTACAACGCCAGGTATCAAGGGATTAAAGCTAGATTTGTTCAACAGGCTTTTTTTTTTTTTGTTGGACTTACTGAGTTGCATTATTTTTTTTCTGTGTGTGTGAGAAATGTGTTCAAGTGAATATCCTGATGAACATTATCAATGCCATTACTTAAAGAAGAAGCTGGCTTGGTGTCAGCTTCCACCGTTGTGCTCTTTTTTCGTTTGTTGCTGAACAAAACCTTCTTTGCAGAGTTAATTTGTGAGTGAGATACTATTCCAGGATCCGTGCTCTCCTTCCTGTTGGTGTGTGTACCATATGTATTCTAGTGTGTGTTGGGACCTGCTCTCTCCCCACTTCTCACCAATCAGAGACAGAGGCAACCTGGAGCTATAAAGTGGCCTAACATAATAATGGTGAAAAAAACTTGAACGTTTGGTTTGGGCAGATTGATCAATCATCCTGGATTCTATAAGAGACTTGATCAATGACCCAACTAATCAAAGTAATTTTAATCCAGTTAGGTCAGTCAAGTAGCAGCACCACATATATGTTCATATTGTCCTTTATATGTTCATGCTGTGGTAATATCCACTGATTCATCCTCATGCTTCACATATGGGAAAAAAAAGTTTGATTCCTATTTTCTGGGCAGGTATTTCATGTTAGCTGTCTTTAGGCTACTAGCCTTAGCCTTATTCTGCCCTCAGCCTCTCATGGAACACACAGAGATGGACAGGCTATTGTGTAATTTTGTCTTGCCAATAAAGTTATTTTTGAATTTCATTGTCAGAGGGGACAAAGAGTTTGTATGGCGAATTGTAGCAATACCTGACTCATTCTGGCTACTCTTGTTTATTGCAATAAGAAAATTAAACAATAAATGTGTATGTGAGTAAAACATTATAAATGTAATTTAAATGAAAAAGAAACTTTATGGTAAATACTATTGGTATCAAGAGAAACCATGGTGGGAAAAAAGTAAATGTCAATAAATCATTAAATGAAACAAATGCCTTTTGACTTTTTATTTATCAACCATTGTGTGGTCCGACACCTTCTATCAAACGGCATGACTCATAAAGAAAAATACTAGAAATATCTGTATTAATAAATGTACAGATGGCATCTTTTAGCATATCACAATCCCAGTACACATGTATGCCACTAATACATTATGTTTCCAGACATAATGCACCCTTAAGCAGATTTTCATAATGTTAGTTCACTTCCAGCAAACACACTAAGTAAGAAATCAGATATGATGTTATTAGGTGAGTTCACTGGAATTGGTGATTGACTCATATATTTAGTCTTCAGATGCTACATCGAAAAGAGCTTAGGCTGCCAAAAAAGGCTTTCAGTTGTTGCTCCATTATTAACTGTCTATGTAGGAACTCATGGATTTGTCCCAAGTTGACATAATTGCTACAATCTTGTCTCTGTGCTTTTCAGACAAAGGACAGGCTTGTTAAAATGTTATCAAAAAATACCCAACTTTCCAATGTCACTGCAGTGTGAATTCAGAAAATTGCTTTATGTTCATGTTTTATCACCAAAGATATTAGCCTGTTTCCCTCAGATTTGTGGTTTCCAACCTGGGGGTCTGGACCTCTTCAAGCAGTCACTAAATAAATCTTAGGGGTCCCAAGATAGTTAATGGGAAAGGAAAAATAAGAAAAATGAGAGACATGATACTCAAATCTTTTTGATGTTGTTAATTTCTGCAGATTCTTTGTGAATTATTAGAGCAGTTTACCCCTTTCAGTCCCTTTGAAGTTATTTATGGAGCTCTCAACTCACAGATACAACCTAAGGAAAGGTTGCAAGCAGCCAGACACTGCTTAATTGTAAGGGGTCACCAGCCAAAAAGGTTGGGAACCATTGCCCTCAAAGTACAACCGACATCTGCTTCTCCAAATAGAAATACTCTTAATCTGTATATGTATGTTATTTAACATCTCTATGACATGTCATTATAGGCAACATAAAAGTAGACTTTATGGCACAACATTAGGTACACCTATTGTTCCTAATAGGTGTATAAAGTGGACAAAGTGTATTTGTTAACTATGGAAACTGTGGGATCTCAAAACTATTTTGCATGAGTTCAAACAATTGAACAATTGAACACTTTGTTCCATATAAGTATCTGACCATAAAACATGCTTTTGCAATGCGTGCAGCAGAAGCATGAGCATAAATACTGTTACTTCTTAATGAGCCATTCTCTCAGCTGCTCTAATACATTGCTGATCTCCTTCATAAGCAGTAGATACAGCTAGCAGGAGGGGAGAAGCTCACTGGTGCTGCATTGTACTGTCTGATGAAGAGCAGCATTGTGCTGTCAGGAGAGCGTGGCTGATTTCCCATAATAAGACAGTCCTCATGTTGTTCCCTTGGGACTTTTTTTCAAGCATTCCTAAACACAGCGACAGCTTGCCAGCATGTATCGACATCTTGTAACAATTCACAGCTCAGCCACTAGATGGTCCTGCTGTCATGACTGGGAGGCAGGTCCACTTGAAACAATGCAGTATAGCTAAAAAGAGCTGCTCATCCTGCAGTCAATATTCCTCAGTGTGTAACACTGCAGTGCTTTGGATGTAATAATGAAGGCTGATGATCAAGGACATTCAGTACTGATATGAACAGTATGCATAAGCATCCTATACTGTATACAGTACATTATGTAGAGCTGCTATTTCAGCTCTGTGAACATGTATAAAAGGACAATACATAGCCATATGGCAGAGAAAACGTCATGAGCAGATTGGACAGATGGTTGCCATGCTATACTTTCTTTATTGCCACGCTCATCAAAGACATTGTAAAACTAAATGACCCATAGGATTCTGCAGTACATTGACAAAAAAGAGAAAAATCTAATCAAATCAAATCAAATGTCACCATTCAGAGTGGATGACAGGGTCTTCGTGTTATGTTGATATCTGACGTTCTGCAGGTATTTAGAAAGTTTAACTCTGCTGAGATATGTATTCAGAGGTCTTGCATGCATTTCTGCATATGTGATTGAAAATTTGGAAACATGACTACGTTGTTATACAGTCATTTTGTGGGAAGCTCAAACACTGTAATTGAAAGGATGTCATATTGCTGTGTTTCAGGTTGTAAGGCGTATAAACGTAGGGAATCTGACAACTCATTTCAGCCCTTCCCAATTGATCAATAACCGGGAAGACAATGGATAGTGACAGGGACATCAGGCCAAATTTCATGGTAAAACAACATTTGATAACCCATTAGCTACCATTAGACAACAGCTAATTTTAGCATTCAACCACTTCCTAGCTAACATTTAACGTATTGTTTGATAGCATTACAGTATTTGATCTTCCCACCCTGAGTGTGATTGAAATGGACAGCATGTCAATATGGTACATTGCATTGTATTCAGCATACTTTTTTAGAAAAACTCTTTTGTTATTTATATTTTTAAAAGTTTTATCTCATGAAAAAACATTTGTCAGAAAGTCTTTTAAAAACCAAGTTTAGATAAATATCACATTGCCTTTTGGGTGATTTTGTCAATCATTCTGGTGTACAACAAATATGGTTCTCAATGTTAAATGTGTGATACCTCCACTATGGCATCTTATTTTGCCAGATAAGTATACCAATAATTAGTTTACTTTATTAGAACAAGATGGAAAACAGACAGAAAGACACTGTTCTAATGCTCTTTTCAGCACAACTTGCTCTTTCATTTCTATAAATTACAATTCCTGAAAGCATGACTTTGTTTGGCACTAGACAGCTATAAGAGGCAGAGCCAGCAGCTCTTTTCTTGAGAGCTCCATGCATTGAGATGTGGCAATAACACAGAGATATAGTCAGACAGGGATCTTCAAATGGAATCTGAAGAGGTAGAGATACGTACCTGCACTTTTCTCTAAATGGAAGTCGGCACCGAAGAGGACAGGAGAGGAGAAGAGAAAAGAGACCATGTCTCCCTTTCTTTCTTCTCCACTAGCTCCTTCTCTCTTTACAGAGTTTTGCATCACATGTGTTGTATGCAAAGGGAAGATATGAGACTGATCTTTGGTAATGATATGCCGGCAAGAATGTATTTTTTCTGCATGCAAATATGATAAGATTTCTACAGTTGTTTCTAACTGGATCCAGACAAATTAATTTTGGCAATTTGGCTGCCACAAAGAAAAGAATGAGATTAAACAATCCGGATCAATTTTGTGCATGACAAAAATATATAATTGTATGCAGTGCCCACATTTCCAATCCAATTAAGGTCAGAAATTAAGTGATCTAAGACATTTACATTTACAAGCAAACAGGAAATTCAAAAGCAGGAGAAAATATCATCATATGCCACACATTTTCACATTGTTGACATACTACTCATTAAATATTCCATATAAAACATCTGAATATTCATCTTTAACTGAACCCATTTACAGAATATTGTGTTTAACTGTTGAAAGAGAGATTGACACTAGCGTTACAAAACCTAGAATGAATCATCTACAGGACATTGGGTCCGAGTTCATATGGAAAAGGTGAGTTGTACTCTTCAAACTCCATTTATTTAAGCAAAAAAAGTTTTAAAAGCTTTTACGGATGGGAGGGGGGAGCCATGAAAGCCATTCGTTTTATGATATCTTCTGAGTAAATAGGCTTCACTGAGTGAAACTGTGTACACATTGTGCTGCATTTCAACTACAGAGTGAACAAGCTCAAGCATGTGATCACAATGCAAATTGTCGAAACCCACAGATGATACCATATCAGATGCAGAGTGAGATGGACATCATTAGCATGAAAATAAATCTTTCTGTGTTACAGCTAAGGTTAATCCAGGCGTGCAGCTCTCCTGTATGTCTCCACAAACATGAGTTGGCAGGTTCAGGTGCATCAGTGAGGAAATAATTAGTCCAGGCTCTGCAGACAGTCTTGGAGGAGACAGAGAAGACACAATGGCGCAAATGAGTCTATAATCTAATTTCATAAATTAGTCACAAAATTGTGTTGAGACCAACTTTAGCACTTGCTGTTTTAGTCAATCTTGTTTTTTTCAAATGCATGTTGGATGTCATCAATGTTTGTACAGCTTGGGGTGTTACACCTGCTTATTGTCTCCAAAATTACAGTGTACACTCAAAAACAGCTGCTTTTTCTTAGCATCTCAGACTTGACTTTGCCTCCTTCATTCTGTCCAACTGAATCACGCCTGTTGAATCTACCCCAGTTCAATTCGTGTTCTGTCTTTCTATATTCTTACTGTTTGTAAGACTGCTTACTGTTAGGCACAGCATCCTGCTTTCTCAAGACACCTCGCTCAAGACACAGCACAGGCATCTGAGGAAAGCATAGAAATGGAAGGATCAGTATTCCAATTAATATCGTGTCCTCTTCAGGGAAATTAAGTCAATTATCAACAAACCATGCAATAACCAAACTCCCACTCAGGATCACACAAAATACTTACATTCCTTCAGGTAATCTCTGAATACAATACAATGTATTATGTCATACAGCATTTATTTAGATAAGGGGGGGGGGGGCAGTTGCCCAATATGTTGCTCTCAGAAGGCATCTTCGTAATGTCTCAGCACTTTGATGGCTGAGCTAACAGCAGCTGGGTGGCTCAGTTGTGTTGGCATGGCAGCAGCTCTAGACAAAAGCCACAATTGTGTGAGAATGGTCTGAAATCCTTCATGCTGGAGTAGGCGGTCAAGGCAAATTGCCCTTCTGCACTGACGCAGCACAGGCCATGACAGTGAATCTAATTAACTGTTTAAGCTGTGAATGAAGACATCAATGAAATGTGTGGTGAATGAAAACTTACAGTGTGCTTACACAGATTGGTCCTTAAGGACATAACTTTAGAAAAGGAATGACATGTACTGTTAATTACTACATTTATTAAATGTCTGTTAAATTACAGGAATCCAAGCTTCGTCGAAACTTACTATACAGAGGTGATAGAAAAATAAATGTAAACACTTAGAGTTACTTGACTGTACTTCGTTGCAGTAAGACTGTAATAAAAAAGGTGTCACATCAGGTCAAATGTCAGATAGTGGCATTTGAAAAGTGGCAATAATGATAGTATTCAAAACTAAATTAGACCAAAAATGTCTAAACCAAATAATCTGTGCTTAAATTGCAGGTGCATCAGTCAAAATACTGGTTCTTTATTACATGTAGGAAAACATATACCAAACAGACCGGTCAGAAGCTGAAACTATGACATGGCATTAAACAATGAATAAAGGTTTGTCAGCTTACATCTAGTCTTAGTTGTAACATTAAAAAGACCTGTTAGTATTATTCAGTCAACCTCATCCTTTAAAATTTTAGTCAACAAAAACACTTGACATTTTAGTCAAAAGATTTGACCAAAATGTTGTGAACATTTTAGGCTTGTTTTAGCCACAACCACGGAAACTTTAGCACTGTTGGTGGTGTGCTGTTTGTATGTGAAGTCACGGTCATTAAGAGAAACGCCTTCCAACGACGAGGAGATTTGGATTTTATGATTGTTTGAAAAGAGTAGACTCTGTAATAGTGTTTTTGTGAACTAAAACAAAGTGAGATTTCATTGTAATTTAATTTTTTTAAATACATTCTAGTCACCTCTTTTTATTGTATTGCAATTTAGTTTTTGTGTAATAAAGTCAGTTTCATCTCATCAACTGGTCTTTGTCATGGTAAAAAAAATTTCTGACAAATATATTTCAATAAACTTACGATATTAAACAGGTTTCCTGTGGGGTTTTATACCTCTAGTAGCACATAGGTCTAAAATGAGAGTGTCTCTGCTTTGTTTGTCTTGTGCATGCACACATGCACATTGTGACAGCATACAAAGTCCTGCGAATGGTCTCACACTATTCAACTGAAAACAGGTGGCAGTAGCACATAAAGATATGCCGTATTGTGCCAACAAAGACAGAAGCAAGCTAAAAACATGGATGTAAACACTGGATTCAAAATATCTGATCTGCAGATCATGTTTTACATGTTTTAAATAACGTCTGTGTGTTTAAGAAAAGCCCACAGGGTCAAATCGTCAAACCGTCAAATCCATAATTACTTAATGTGTAAAAGAAAAACTATTATAGAGATACATAGATGATAAACAGATTCCCAAAGCAATGAGATGAGACAAGAAAAAAAAACTGCATTTGGACTCAAATATAGGATTCCCTTTGTTACCATGTGTGTCCCATTTTTAATTATACCACAACCCCAATTACTATGGATGTACCCAATTTGCCAATCAATAGCCAAGCTGTGAATAAAAATCAGTAAATCAGAACTTTAACCACAAAATACAACAGCTATTTTGGCTCTTACAATGTTGACTGATTTGACTCGACAATTTCACAACTGTAACAGAAACAGCTCTTGTTAGTACCTGTTTGTACTATGAGATAATGCAAAGTTAACATATGTAACTGTTTTAAGTAACTGTCAATTTATGTGTATTGGGATTGGGAATAATTAACCATCATGATTAGCATTCATTATGAAAATAACCATGACTTACCTTGTGTTAAAGACACAGCATATTTTCGCCATGGGTTTTATTCCAACTACAAAATTTCTTTTTTGAGTTTTGTTAACTCTTTGCAGTTCATTTCTGTATGTTTTACAGTGTGGGGATAACAGTCCCTACTTTGACTTTCATCTTCAGGCCTACTGACAGACCTGAAGTCAAATTCTGTGGGCTAGTCTGGAAAATTTACAAAAAGCTAGAAAGTGTCGTCTTTACACACCACCCCTCTGGCGATCAAGCACCTGCTGATCTACCTCTGTCCATACTGTACAGCTCCTTGTTGACTTGATTACCCAAAAAGGCACAGAGAGTCACAGATGTCCTCTCAAGAAAGTTCTATATAAATCTCCTACAATACATGAAATGTAAACTCTGGAGCATTTCAAGAAATTATGGTGATGAAAACGATGGTGGGGCAAGTGGGAGACCGGGGACAGTGTCACTGAAGCTTGATGGTCAGACACTGAATGTAATGTGAAAGGTTAGGGTGCCACCTTTAATTAGATGAGTTACTGGCAGAAGGATTCAAATGTCATTCAACAGTATCCTGTTGTGACAGCTACTCACTTATTATCTTTCTGTCCTCTGATGCCTGTGTCTCCCTTTTCTTTGTGGTCCAAAGCAATGTTTCACATTCATACTCATAAGATACTAAATATCATAATTGAGGTGATAATTGAGTCTTGATGAAGACTCCAAATTCCAACATTTATGAACAGGTTTTTATCTTTGAGATAAAAGGACAGGGAGGTTAACAGCAAGTGCCTGTTACGGTGCGGTACAGGGAAAGGACCAAAAACTGGCAGAGTGGTGCATATGTAGGATTTATTAGGGATAAATTAACTCCAGAGATCCAGGTTCGGGTGACAACAGCTCAAAAAACAAAAGGCAAAACAGCAAGGCAACATAGACACAAGGAAATCAGAAAACCAGGACATGAAACTCAGAATAAACACTGAACAAAGGAAGGGGAGCAGTATATATTTAGGGAAGTGGTTGAAGCCAGGTGCATACTGGAGATAATCAATGACACATGAGAGCAGGAACTAAAGAGATAAAACCATTTGACTTATAAAATAAAACAGGAAACAGAACAAAAGACTAACAGAGTAACTGAATATAACATTACATAAATATGTAAGAGGAACCAAAACCTGAGAGAAAAGAATAATGTCAATTTTGCTAATACAAAGCATCTCAAGTATGATTTTCTCAGTCAATTTCCTTCTTGTGCTCATAGATTCAGATATGCTACACCCAGATGAAACAAATGCTACTTAATCAGTGTTTTACTTTCCAGTATTTTACATAGACTGAAAAAGATACAACAACCATTAACAATTCAATTCATTTTTTCTTTGTAAAAGTAATCATTATATCTTCCCTGCTTACCCCCTTTCCATTCCATTCTACCACAGAGGTGTTATTCTTACTGGACCTCTGGTCAGGCTAAAGTTGGGCACAACAATACAGGCGTTGAGCTATCATTATTAATCATGCATATCCCATTGTGCCCTAGAATCTGAAATGAATGTCATTAATTGCACCTGCTTTTCCTTCCACAAGGGCGGGAACAGTACAAAAACGTTGGCAATTAGTAGCAACACAGCTAGTATGTATAGAAGTGGGACACAGCAATACAAATGATAAAGGTGAAGAGATGGACATCAGTAGTCTGTACACACCTACACATTCCTGAGAAGAGGCCTAATCAGTCAAAATAAGTGAAATTGCTTGTGTGGGAGTACCATGGGTGTGTAGAGATTTTAAATGTTAAAGATAAGGAGCCATTTTGAAAACACAAGTGAAGCTAATAATGTTATAAATGAAACCTGTGCTTTTCCTGATCTGATATGTCAAATATATATTTTAGCCACGTATCCAAAAGGATCTGTTTCTAACAGAGTTTAGCTTCCTTTGACCATGTTTTTCTCGATGCTGTATTATCATAACCAAATAACAGTACATTCATTATAATCAAGGCATGAAACTGTCAGATAAAAATCTCATTATACAGTCGTGCCAGATTTATAATGAATTATAATGCATGTAATTATCAGATTGTGATGTACAACAGATTTATAATGTGCTCTCTGTGCTCACAATAGACTTTAAGTATCCTCCTCCCAGTATCTTATCAGTTTGTTATCATACTTGGCCGTCTCTGACATCCTCTGGCTCAGACAGTCACAGTTCCTACCGTAAGTGAGGTGGAATAAAGATGCAGTCCATCCATCTGCCATGTGGATGACAACCCTCTGTCAAGGCAAACCTAAAACACAATCCATAATTTTACATGGATTGAGCAATTTACCCTCATGTCTAGCGTGACAGACGTGGTGCCAGCTGTGTTTACCAGGACACTGTGTGTTATGAACGTAATCACTTTACCAGCCCCTGCCTGCCTGTTATGGATGGCACTTGTCATTTACAGAGGAGAGCCCAGGGCCATCAGTCATCTGTATGTGTGAGTGTGTTTCTGCATGAGTGTGTGTGTGTGTGTGTTTTGAAGGGGTGGGGTTGGTGGGGCTTTTATCTGTACGTCTGTGACTCAATGGAAGACAAAACAGTAAAGCTCCGCACACATAATCAGTGAACAGAAAATGTTTTAATGCTGTTTAATGTAATGGGAGCACACACAATTACACAGACAAACACATGTGAACAATCAATTACAAATTAAACAAACACAAAACAGTTCAATTACAAACATGTCTAAAAGTCTATCAGTTAGCAGCATTTAATAACTATAAGAAGCTTTTGTCAGCGCTAATATAACTTTTTGGAATACAAGTGTTATACCAACGTTTCCTTTTTCAGTTCAGGTTTTTTTATGCCAAATTTTATTTTCAATGCTAATGGAAAAATTTAAATTCACTGTCCAGCTCAATAGTGTCTGAGGTTGTTATTGGTTTCCTACAGTCCATCGATCAGTTATTTGACTTTCATATATCTGACTTATCATAGATTTCTTGGTATGTCACTTCAAGTGGCCCCTTTGACACTACACGTGATCAATTGTTAATATAAAACTATTGATTAGTGCAGCTTTAAAGTAATTTTATAATTTTGTCTATTTTTTATTTTTTTAAATTCATAATACATACTACTTCAAATCAAACCTACAAAACCTGAAGCTATTTCAATTTCGCTCAAGCGAGGGGACCTCTGTTTGTGTTTCATTGACAACATGGGTTGGTGCTGTCAATAGATTGCCTTAAAGAGAAACACAACTGTCTCAATGTGTCAGAATTGATCAATAGTTGACCCGCGATATCATGAAATGAAAGCAATAACAGCTGTTTCTTGAAGGTAATACAACTGGCAAATTAGGTGAGTGCTCCATGAATAATGTGTTTCATTGACTTGGTCTCCTGTGAAAAGAGACAAAGTGGAGCACAAAAATGCCAGCGGTCATTCACAGCCTAGTCTTTTATTGTCTCTGAAATTACCTTTATGCTGGACTCACCTTTGGTTCATTCTTATCTGCGGCAATCTAAATATGTATTCTGTTTTTAGATTCAGCAATCATGATCGTACAGTGGGCACCACCCAATGGTAGATCACCAAAACTTCTTAAAGCTCATTATTTATCTAACATTAAACATACTGACCATATCAGCAAATAAAGAACAAAGGATTAATCCAACCCCCTTGGGAAACGATGGAGGAGGTTATTGCTATAGAAAAGAGCTCCAATCATTGTGGCCTATATTTCCAGCACTGCCATGGGAAATGTTCCACATTGTCTCACAGGTATCTGTCACATCACAGCTGAATAAAACATGAGCAGTTTGTTTGCTGTTTGTATGTTTATGTGTGTGTCTATGCTCTCTCTAAAAATGTCTATGAACGTATAAACGTAAGTATGCTTACATGGATGCATTACACATGCATGCAGGACAGAAGAACACACATGCAGCAGGAAGTGACAAATCACAAAATTCCTTATATGAAATGTTCAAATTCAATCAGCGAGTGAGTAATGCAACCGTGAAGTGTTTCATGGTTTTCAATTTCTGTCTCAGTCACTATGTTGGATACTTTGATCTCATGATTCCATAATTTCCCTTGACACAATTTTATGAGCAGGCGGGACAGAATGAAATAAGCAGCAGGGGGAGGTCACGACCAGGCACAGTCACTCAGTCTAATATCCAGGTGTGATGGCTGTGAAGCTCAACTGCAATATCGCCGGCTCTCATTTACACCACTGTAATGAGTTATAAACCCTCTGTTACATCTCCATTGTCCTCTCAGAACTCCATAAAAATACACATCTAATATGGATTCAACACATAATATCAATTAAGAGCCTGCTTTTCAGCCCTTAAGATGGTCATGATATCTCAAGAAGCACTCATTTTCCAGTGACTTCTACTGCAAATTCTCAGTTATACTAATAAAGCCTCTGATCGGTTAGTTTAACTGCTCAGTGGCCAGGCTAAAACCTTAACGCTGTAGATATATAAATAGATAGATGGTCAAGTTGCAAGCCTGCAGCTATTTCAAAACAGACCATAAAAATAGAAGTGGAAATTACATATCAGTTTGGATTTAAATAGTTTTGCTCAGCTCAACTCAAAGATGTTTCTGCAGAAGCAACAGTGATTTAAATACAAGCAGACAACATTCAAATTGAATGCAAAACAAAGCTGAGAGTTGTTACAGTAGTAGCCAAAAGGTTTGGAAAGTTGGCAGCAGAGTAATGGCCAAATGGCAGAGGAAGTAAATTAAGCATGACGCGCCCATCACATCTCATCATGGCAGAAAAATGACAGCATCCTACATCCCTCTGCAAATAAAAAATCTTCATATCTGAAGATATGAACGTGTTTAATAATAAATTGTCAAATTTCAAAGCAAAACCCTTTGGCAACAAACTAAAATTCTTTAACAAACGTACAATGCCCCAAGTTTGTCTGATTTATAATACGGCTCCTCTAGAAAAGACATTTCTAGGGTTGAAAACACAACTCAAGCATCTGATTGCACGTGTTATCAACTAGAGTGCAAATAAAAGACAGTGATTGCCTCTGTGATAAAGAAATGCAATGCAAACAGATGATGCAAATGTATCTTCTGGAGTATTCTAACATCAGCATGATGAGTAGAAAATAGACAAGACAGACCAGAAAATATGAGAGATTCAAGAGCTTAAACAGCATCAGAGAGTCCTATTTTCTCTCATAGGCCTCAGTGCCAACCATCGTCATTGAGAGAAGATTAAAGGGACAAAAACAAGAAGGGAGCAGAAAAACTTTCAAGAGCTCTTTGGAAAACACTGAAAAAAAGAATGTGTTTTGGTTCCGCGACACTACAGCTCCCAGTTTCACATACCCAACATGGTCTAATGCAAATAGACTTTCAAAGTATATCAGCTTCCATGCCAGTCTTAAAGAAACAGCCTTCAAATTAACATTTAGATGGAAGTGACACTTTAGGACCTCACGAGTCACCCAGCGAGGAGTGGGTGGAATAAAAAAACTGCATCCATCAATGTCATTTTGCATGCCCCAAGGAGAAGTATAAAGTGGGATCTAAGTTAAACACCCCCATTAGATTAGAGCCCATTAACTCAATTATTGACAGGTGTGTCTTACGATCTACCGTGGAGAGGCCTGGAATTGTCTTGATCTGCTTATTTTAGTCTTTGTGTTGCCACTAGCAAGAGCAAACAGCAGGGATGGCCAGAGAGTGTGTGAAGCACTGTTTTCCTGTTACTGTGTTCACACATGCAGAATCCCCTTTGGAGTTATTGGCCAGAGAGTTCAAGCTGTGCATCAAGCCTCGGCCTGTATACAAATATAGCTAAATCTACACCTGCAACTTCTCGCGCACATCTTTGCAATCTCGTCTCACCCTGACGCACTGCCCTTTTCTGTCTCTCTCTGGTCACTCATTCTTTCACATCTCTCCCATATAAAGGCTTCCACGTCACTGTCCTCTCTCAACCCCAGGGTGGAACTTACTTTATCTTCTCCTTCTCAGACCACGAAAGCCTGCACAAATGGATGATTGGCAGCTCCATTAGAGAGAGGAATAAAAGTGTGACTGTACTTCAAGCTCTATCTGCTGCTCTCCTCCACTGGATGCTCAACTGCTCAGAAAAATCAGTCTGTATTCTCACATGGACCTCCAAACAAACTGAATATACAAGACCATGTTTTCATGCTTGTGGCCTTCTACAGTCTAAGCCATGTTGAAGAGTTAAATAAAATAAAGAAACATACAACATGATGTGTCCACAAAGACACACACACACACACACACACACACAGAAAATATATATTTTTCTGTCTCAGTCTAGGTCCTTTTTTAAAAATTGTCCTTCTCTGTTTCTGTCTTTACATGTGTTCCACAGCAAGGCTATTTCTATTTATTGAGTCTGTCAATTCAATACACAAGCACTGGACAAGCAGGCTGAAAGGGCAAAATAATTTAATGAAACTGTTAAAGTAGGTAAGGGTGAAGGGATTTTTGATATAAACAAAGATG
Source organism: Nannoperca australis (assembly GCA_036023655.1). Classification (NCBI taxonomy): domain Eukaryota; kingdom Metazoa; phylum Chordata; class Actinopteri; order Centrarchiformes; family Percichthyidae; genus Nannoperca; species Nannoperca australis. The sequence continues at coordinate 22,385 of JAVQJD010075231.1, forward strand.
CTGACATTCAGACAGTCTGCTCTTTACACTTAGTGCTGATAAATGTTTGAGAAAAATCTTAATAGGAGAATAATGAAGCCAGACATTAATTAACTTTCTTTTAACATTTAATCACTGCAAATGAAGATTTAAATGTTTTCAAGAGGCCACCATCACACTGAAGTATTAGACCTCAACGGGACACAAATTATGCACACACAGAGACACACTACTTCATACGCATTCATATTAAATTATCTTAGAATGAGTCTGAGCTGTCATTTTACATGTGTCTCTCATTGTAGTCCACCTATAGCAGCTGTGGGCTCCCTGCTGTTAGTGAGCCAACCGTGAACGTCCCGCTGACCTGTCAGAGCGAGATATTGTCCAGTCACCTTCACAGCTGCCTGTAGCGGTGAGAGGAGCTCATAAATAGTGAGAGTGCAACAGTTTTAATTATAAGTCAGTACTTAGGACATGTGACTACCTGTCACCTACCTTAAAGACCTACCTTAATTATTTCAGATTAATACCCACTCGGGCAGCCCTGTTATTTATGCACTCTATGGTTTTCTCATACTTTTCATATTTTATGACAGTATGGCCTCAAGCATTACTATCTCCAATTAGACACATCATATTCCCATACATTCAGACACTGAAAATAATGGGGCATCACAGTCACTCACTAAAAAGATACAATCTACTTAGCTTTACTCATTTTTGTTTTCTCAAATTAGTTTTCAAATGTATCAACAGTCTAGCCGTGTAGCCTTTTCCCAGATATATCCAAAGACAAAACAGTAACAGAGTAATCAGTAAAGGTAGTAATTTTTATAGTGTATCTATAGTTTAATGTGGTACATTTGTGGTATATTGGAATTACACTGTACTGCACTGTATGTAAAATGGACAAGGGACAAGAGTTGAAAATTAGCAATAGCTATAAACTCACTGTAATGGAACTATGTACATTTACATCATCCCTATCAAATATATTAAAATAAGAAAATAATAGTATCGCAGGACGTCCACCGTGCAGCACTTGCAAGTCTTTCAGGATGGATGAGAAACGTCCCCTGCTATAGCATGTTGTGGTTAAACAGCCCCTGGTATCCATTTGCTGTGCTCTCTCTTAGTCCAAAAACAGGCCTGCTTTGATTACCAAGGGGGATAAAAAACACTCATCAATAATGTAAAAATGCAATTAATGACTTCCCCACTTCTGTCAGATCTCCCATCCCGAACCCCTGCACTGCTGCAATCCTCTCACCACACACCCCACGCTACTACATACAGGAACAGAACAAATATGGAAATGGGAAGTCATTACTAAAACATAGAAGTGTTAACCTTTTGTGAAATGCACTATTTGGATTCTTGCCTGGTGCTTTGTTTTTGGTGTCATACTCAGTCTCCTGAGGCCACAGGCATTGATATCTGCAGTAGTTCCCCCTGCCGGGTTTTACAGCTATGATCTCAAACTTTACTTTGCTGAAATATTCATGCTTGTTTTTCATTCTGAATGTGTGCACAACCAGCAGCACAAGTGTAATTGCTTGTGTAATTGAAAGAAAAAATTATAGGTTTGATATGAGCACTACATTTGGGTTGTTTCCAGCTGCTGATGATGTAAGGAAAATACTTTTACAATGCTAGAACTTACTAACTAAATCATGTCGTGTTGCTAGGAGGAAAACGCATAAAAAGGTCTCACACAATCGGAGCTTATTTGACAAGACAGACATTTCATCTGACCCCCTGTCAGAACTGTTTAAGACAGAATTTAGCAGCCGTGAAAACAATTTCAAGAGACTCTCTGAATCATGTGTTACTCATTGTGTCAATACTGGTATGAAGACGCGTCTCTCCAAACAACACGCCTGGATCTTAGTCTCTCTGTCTGTTCAGTGGCTGTAGCCTGTTATGATAATATCCATGCCTTGGTTTGTGTTCTTGCCTTGTTTAGGGTTTTATTTTGTATAAATAAAAAAATTGAAATACACCACATATTAGGTTGTGCTCTTTAGCAATTTTATTTTATTTTTTTAAAGTTTAACTCATTTTAATTCATGTAGCATGGTGGGAAATTAAACTGTTATTCCATTAACTAACCAAACCCTGCCCAGATGTAGGTGGACAAATGTTTGTTTTCTGTGTGAATGAGTATTGGGCAGTCAGTTACAAACAAACAGCTGTGTAGCCCATCTACTCACATACATCACAATCTTTTATAGCGACAAGCAGAGGCAGCTGCTATCTATATAATTACTTCCTAAAAAGATTAGTATCTTCACAGTGTCCATGTCCAGTCAGTGGGGTGGAAAGGCACCTATAGGAGCATGTTAGCCTGGTGGCCGAGAGATGGATAAATGAAACTGCTGAACACACAAGGTCATGCTTTAACTCAAACAATATGATCAGCTGCAATCAAACATTTGTTATGTTTATTTATTCCCTACTTAGCCAAAGCCAACTGGAACCATGAATCCTAATCTTTAAGAACATTTCCAAATATGTCCAGGGATTTGTTGGACTCGTGACGTTGCCTAGGCGTTCTTTTGTTTTTTTTGATGGTGAATGTGCGTGTGTTTGGCGGGGGGGGGGCAACAGCTCTCAGCAGCATCATGACCAGCAATGAGTAGGCTACGTAGACTTCAGCACAACGTGATATAAGATACCCCACCTACGCTCCAGTTGCTGATTGGCGTTACGCAGGTATCCAGCTATTATTTATTACCACAAAGCTTGGACGCCTCATTTATCCTGACCGGATCTCACTGCTGGATCTATCCGTTCCCACTTTCCTCTGCACCAGGGCGCACGCAGTTGACTCTTATACCAAATTACCTGCATCGACAGAAACCAGGTAAAGTAAAGTAAAATGTTTACATCTTTGTTATGTTTTCAACAGTTGTCGTTTTCTTTTATGAAAATGTGAATTTAAGGTTTATCATGACTTTTCAAGAACACTGGGAGACTGCATCAAATTATTCTTGTCACGTTTTCTCGTTCTCTGCTGTAGGCTTATACATAAGACAATATAATATACTAATTACAAATAAAAAATAAGTTTAATAAAGTATATGTTTGGAAACCTTACACCGCTCGCTTTTACGCACCAATTACGCATGGGGTTACAAGCAACAGGTACAATTGTTTCCTTGATGAAAAGACTATATTCGGCGATTAGTATTTTTCTTTTTTCCCTATGAGGAAAGGACATGGTAAAGCAGGATAAATGTAAATATTCTCGCACAGGTGGTGCTGAAAAGATGAGGAGAGGTTTGCTGCTGGTGACTCTGTTCCTCATCATTAAACTTCGATACAGCCAGTCCAGATGCGAGGAGCCCGGCTCGCGCAGATCAACTCCAGAGGTAAGTTTCCTGGCGAGTAATGACCAAGCTGATTTTCAGACCACCTTTTAACAGAAACTGATTTTTAATATGTTGCCTTTCATAATTGCCGCAGACCATAGGTTTGGACAACATGAAGCGGAACATTCTGAAGAGGTATAGCGATTTGGATTATGACAGCTTTGTGGGTCTGATGGGCAGAAGAAATGCCGGTAAGTCTTCATTTCGACTGTCTAACGAAGCCCACTAATAACATTAATACACTTATATGAATGCAATAAAAATATAATATGTCAATGATAATACAGTGAAAGAACTAACACCAAAATGACAATACTGTGTGTTGTAAATTATTTGGTTATGACCATTTGATCTGGACCCCCCCTCCCACATGCTCCTTAACTTCGATTTCACAAAGCAGTTTTCTTTTCTTTTCTTTTCATCAGATGCTGTACAGTCACCAGAAAAAAGTAAGACCTATATGATTTGGTAATGATAAGAAGTGCTTGTTTTCTTTAAATTATTTGAAATCATTACAAAACACAAAACTCAATGGTTCTCATTCTTCTCATCAGGGGAAATGAATGACATTTTTGTTGGTCTTATGGGAAGGAGAAACTCAGAGCCTGGTGAGTGTGGTAATTCACAAGAGTCAAATAGCCCTGTTGGCTTTTGTGGGCATTCAGATGCAGATATAAGGTTATCTCTGGTGTTCGTCATACAGACGGCATATCTTTATGGGACTATCTTGTAATGTCTGCTCTCACAGATAATGGTCCCTGGAGGAGAGAGTATCCAGAGAGGAGGGGCATTTTTCTCAACAAGTGCAGGCTGAGGTGAGTGCCTCATCTTTTTCACTCAGGAGATGGACCTTCACACAAACTCCATCTTGAAATATAAAGATAACACTTAAACTATATTAGGCAAAGGAGGCACTGCTGACTCAAATTATTGTTTTTTTTATATTTACTCTGTATGCTTTTCATTTCTAAAAACTAAATCTCTAGTTGGCCTTACACTGTATTAAATTATTGATTTTACACATTCAAAATTGTGTAGGGTGTGAGTGTAGGAACAATACTTATATACATGTATGACATGTTTTGTTGCAGGTTTCTTCAGGGGCTGTAGGCATTCACACTGGAGCAACTCTCTCATCTGGCATCAATGACAGAAGATCACAGAGAACACAAACAATGAACTAAATGTCTGATGGAAACGACTAAAATGATGATGGTTCACACTGTAAACATGCCAGCCTGCGAATGAAAGTGACCATAAACTACACAGATTGTATTTGTTTTATCTGGAGACAAAACATAATAGAAGTGACAGCTGACACCTTCTATTTCTTCATCATGTTATTTTCTTTCCCTTCAAAGTACAAAATAAACATTTTTTTATACATAATTTATTCATTGCAGCTTCCTGCAGCTGTTTATCAATGATTCTACAAACTCGGCAGTAATGTTCAATAACACCTGCTACAATGTTTACTGTCTGGGTTTTTTTTCATTGGAGTTTTGTATAATGCTGTATTTATCAAAAGCCAGTGTTCTCAAACAGAAGCCCAGTGGGTTTCAAGTATACACTTGTACATCAGAGCATTTCATATCACTCAAAGGTAAAAAGAATTTTCAGAGCACAATTGTTGCTTTATTTGATGAAACAAACACTGCATCACTGCTGGTTGTGGATTTACAGTCTGCAGTAACTATTTAACTGCAGAGGATTTGAAAAGTAGTTAAAAGGAAAAATGCAAAGAAACACACAAAGGCCAAAAAAAGTATAGTCATTTCACATTTAGTTTGCATGTTGTCTCAGAAAGCCCCCCCACAATTTCAAATGTAACTTCAGAAAGGTAACACCACACAAACATCTGATTTAACACCAGAACACGCTGCCATTCCTTGCTGCTCTCCATTTCAAGAAAATAAATTAAATAATTAACTGAAAATGATCAAATCTTTTCATATAAGTTACGGTATTATTGGCTCAGATCAGGATGTTGTAAAATGCATTGAAATAATATTCTACGTGCCTCTTGCTGCATCACTTGAAGCACACATCTGTGACTGTGTAATGTCAGAAATGTATAAACCGATGGATACTGACGATGTCAAATATAATTAAGGTAAGCCAAATGTTTTTCCTGGTTAAAGATAGTCAAGCTATATGGAGCAGCCACTGAATCGATTTCAAACTACACTTACAGTGTCATACCGGCTGCAATATAATATGATCAGATCAAGTAAGCCCTGTCAGAAACAAAAAACTTAAACATTAGTTAGCCAACATAATGCACCAGGAAAAACACTTCTGGCACAATTGTGCACATTCAAACCCCAGCTCAAACACAGAATCAGTTGTGTCTGCCTTGTGTGACTGTCCTGTTGTCATTGACATAAAATTTTAGATTGTCTTTTGCCCCTTTCTCGGACTCCGTCTCTGCTTCAGTTTGGTTTCTGCTAACAGTAACGGCTGAAGTTGTGTGACTCCTTCCATCTGTCACCTCCTGAAGGTCCTTAAATCCCGCCGTTACTGTCTGTGAGTGGGTAACAGGGCTCAGATCCCGACGCAACGAGGGCCGATAGCGTGGTCTGTAGCCGTACGCTCTCAGGTGATAGGTGTAGTACTCCAGTGTGTACATCAGCTCAGCTTCTACATAATGGAAAGATACTGCCAGGTCAGAGCAGCACTGCGGACCCTGAGGAAAAATTCACACACACACACACACACACACACACACACACACACAAATACATATTAGCACACATATTAATATAACGATACAAGAAAAAAAAAAAAAAAACTACTACTACATGTAGCATTTTAACATGAATAATTATATTAATATAAAGATACAATATAGTTTAGGTCTGTAAAGTGAAAAGTCCTTACAATATTCACTTCCAAAAATTGTATCTACTTAAGAGAAAAAACAAATACAAGGGATAAATTCAATTAGGAACATGGTGTGCAAACAAGATTATGAGCAAATATTTTATGAAGTACTAACTAACAATGCCCCTCGAGGAGCGCAACAATTGCCTAAATAATATATTTTTTTTAAATCTAAAAGTGATCTATTCTTGTATAAAAATGCTACATGTAGCACATTTCATGGCTTTGCATTTCCCATTAGCATTTGTTTAAAGGATAGGACTGGCAGTATTCAGCAAATCCCATGAACAAACTAAAACCAACAATTTGTTAGTCAGTTCCGTTCCCGGTTCAGCCCCAAGCCTGCAGTACAGTTCATAAATATATAGTGTCTCTTATTTAAAAAATAAAATAAAATAAAAAAAGGGGGTAAGTTATTTCCTATAACAGCTGGGCACTGAGGTTACTCAAACAGGATTAAATAATGCACTGGTCGGGGAATATTTTCAGCTGTGGATGAATACACAGCGGGACAATGAATGTAAGTTTGACTCAAGATAAAGTGTCCTTGTTCCTGTACGCTGCTACAAAGTGCAACAGTGTGGCTTGTTTATGTGTATTTACCCATTATCTCACTTGGAGTACAGATGTACACTAATGATATTAAAGGATTTTCAGCTAACAAGATCACCCCTCCTAATAGCAAATATCGTCCCAACCTGGCGTGTCCCTTTCTAATAAGGCTAATCCACTTTAAGTCTTATCAAGGTTCTAGCTGTAAACCACCATATGCTTTTAGCAATGGTGCCATTTTCAGGCAATGTTTTGGCATTTTTTGCTTTTATTTGACAGCTTACAGTGTCGACAAGAAATATGGGGAGCGAGTATGGTATGACATGCAACAACATGCGTCTTAACCATCAGTCCCCTGGATGCCCTATCCTTAGGCATATTGAGGTATATGTATATTTGTTATTAAGTCATACTGTTGTACCATTTTGCAGCAATGGCTCACACATAAATCAGAAGAGAATGGACTTGCCTCAACAATTGGGTAGTAACAATAGCTCCAGTACCAGAAGCTCTTGGAGAACTTGCCAGTTAGATGGTGTTCTGGCACAAATGGATGGAACGTTTCTCGATGCAATGTATCTCTGGAGTCCCCCGCCAGAACACCCATCTTCTCCAAACACTGCCCCATAACTAGGTCTTCTACAGGGCTGGTGTGTGTGCAAACTTTGGTCCGAAAACCTTCCACAAATCTCTTGAGGGCCTCTTTGCTAAGCACATAGCCTGCCCCTCCACTCATGTAGCCTTGCTTGGTGTAAGGCTTGAATCGTTTGCCAAAGTAGATGGGCTCTTCCGGGGTGTGGTTGGACAGAATCCAGCGCAGGTTGTCCACCACCACATAGGTGTCATCGTCTGCTTTTAAGAACCAATCTGCTTCATTCACATGGTGCTCGTAGACATAATGGAAGGCTCGAATGGTCTTCCAGTAGAGCTGGTCGCGGCCCTCCTTAGTGCCAAGTCCCACAGTTGGGAAGTCTGGGTCCTCCACAGAGCTCATGAACACCACCACGTTACAGTGGCGACTCCAGGTGGCCTTGACATGGTAGGCCCTGCTCTGCAGGTTATACGGCCCAGTCATCACCCAACAGAGAATACGTACCTTCTGGTACAACACATCTGCCACCCGGCTGTCTTCATCTAGAGGGACACAGCAAACAGGGAAATACATAACAATGTTAACTGGCGTGCAGTGGAGCTATTGTATGTTGCTCTACCAGGAATGTGACACTACCCTGGCACTTCTCACGCATGAACATGACATCTCCATATCCAGTCAGTTCTCAGTATCAGTTTACTCCACATTCTTTCAGGTATTTCCCCCTTTCACTTACTTTTGCTATGTGAATGAAAACAACCACGTACACCTTTCTGGCAGTAGTACCTATAAGTCTAAATGCCTCAACAGTTTAGAAAGAGATCGAAGACAGTTAAAAAGGACTTTAAAAAGTGCACTATGACTGCACCATAATCATATGAGATATCATCTCACCTACATACATTTGCTGCACAATTACTCACTTAATAAAAATATTACATTTGGGCCAATGCCGGGCTTTTAAGCAAAATAGTATTATCTGTATTATGGATATATGGAGACTAATAATTACTGAAAAAACTCTATTTGTCTACATATAGTCTCTATCATACATAATAAATAAGTGTATCTGAAGAGGACTGTTGTAAAGTACCTGCATAGTGAGGGTGGAGCAGGTTGATGAGAGCAGCTCCTTCCTTCCTCGAGCTGGTTGGTCTCTCCCACATTGCTGTAACTTTTTCCTGAGCCTCTGACAGCATGTGGTAGCTCCTCTCAAACCACACCTGGCGAAGGAAGAAGTAGATGCTGCAGGCCCCCACCAAGAAGCCCAGGGAGAAGGCCAATCTGGAGCTGGAGCTCTTCATGATGACACCGTCTCCAGCACCGTGAGATCCCAGCTACAGCATGTCTATATGATAACACGACACACCAGGATCGATTTGATGGATGACAAACCTGAAATGTGTTTGTACACTTCTCTCTTCAGCTTGTGATCACTGACACTGCTCTGTATTATTAGTATAAAATGCATGCTTTTGAGCCGCTTGTATGTAGTTTTACATTGAAATGTAGTGTTAGAACTTCATACACCTTCAATATTATTTTTTACAAATCACTGTATCAGAAAAGGCCGTGAACTCCAATGACATTTGCACAGCGAGACGTCTTGTTGAGTGCTTTAAACATGAAAAGATGTGATGTCGTTTGAGTACACTGTGTTAGCTTTAAATCATATTGGACACAGTTTTCAGAAGCAGATTACAACGCATTTTACGCATGCCCTCTGAAACCTAATATCTCCCCTCCAATATTTGGCCTTAAAACAAACTTTAAAGCAGTCTAAAACCACAGAAAACTGTCTCACTTAGCAGGAAATCAAAGCGTGTAGACTTGACAGTTATTGGAGCCAGTACACTGACACTGAACTCTGTGAACCTTTTATGTCCAACCCAAATGATTTCCAGTGAAATGGTGCTTTGCACCACTCATCACTGTCTGTGGAGAAGCTCCAGGGTTTTGTCTACATTACATCATCACCCATGACTCCTCCTTTTGTTTAGCTTTAAGACTGAGTGATTTAAATACATACATTTAAAACAAGGCTGTAGGATAACATTACACGCGAATTCAGTTTGTCGTTTGAACATGAGGACTTTGTGGACCTTGACACAGTGTCAGTATGTCACTGCCAAAATGATTTCATTCGAGTCTGTTGTCTCACGGATGAGGTTAAAGACCCCAAATCGGAGACAGATGTTAACGATTAACGTGACGAAGAGTTGGTTTTTGGCAAAAAAGTGTAGGCTGCTCTCCGTGCATGGTGCTTCGCTTCATTATCGTGGCTATACATAAAATTAGGACAATCCAGTTACTATAATCGAGGAATTACATCCGTTTACCACAAACACATGGCTGAGATGCTATGACAGCCAAATAAGGCCATCTATATACAGTTCGGCTGAAATGTTGTCACCACACGCAGCCGCAACTGTGTGTATATTTCCAGACAGCCAAACAGTGTTTAATATACCGTTAGATCTACACCCGTATGTGTGTTATTTACCTTTGCTGGGGGGACCAGTCATTTGTGAGCACGATATGCTTGCAACTCCTTGAGCAGCGAAAGATTTCCTGTTTCTGAGAACGGCACAAAGCCTGCTAAACCCTATTGATAATTTCGTCCTATGCTGGTCACATTGATCCGGTGTACTGTTTTTGATTCAAGTCGTCCCTATTTTGCGTCGCCGATTAAGAGGAGAGCCACAGCACAGCCAAATAAGATTATTAACAGAGCGAGAGCACTGATACACAAAGCGGCTTCTCATTGGCTTGTTGCCGGTGACGTGTAGAGGAAGCCGCCTTTCGCTTCCCGACATGCATGGACGGCAATAACGGAGTCATTTATAGAAACATTTGTTTACTATTATTGAAAATGTAACTAAAACCATGCCGAGAGGGGTAGTGGCAGAAAGAGAAGCAAAGCTGTTGCTTTATTAATCTTGGCCACTAGGTGTCACCCTGGCAAAGCCTCCAAAATGAACGTCTTCAAGCTTTCCCACGTCGACATCCTCACGCACTTGCAATTATAATCACTACTCATGAATCACATGCTGTGGAGGAAAGTAAGTGCATTTACTCAAATAGGCCAACTGTACATAATTACAATATTGAGGTACTTGTACTTTTTATCCAATGTATGCAACTTATCATTCTGGCCCACTACATTTCAGTGAGAAATGTATTAAAGGCCCCTACCCATACCTTTACAGGTGTTTTCACTTACGTTGCTGATTAGACCTATTCAGGTTGGAGTTGTGCAAAGCTCAGCTGGGATTTATGAAGAATGATAAATCTAACAAGAGAGCCCCTGAAGTTCCCCAAAAATGTTTTTTATTTTATTTTGTTGCCCATGATAACATCTTGTGTGTACAAGATAATATATATATATATATTCGTGCCTCCATAATTTAACACTGAAAGGACTCATTTTACATATTGAGTACTTTTACTTTTACATTGTGTTGGTGCGCAGGAACCTACGATACAGGTCGCAGCATGCACACCTGGTGTCACCTGAGGCCTGTACTGCAAAGCAAGTTCAAGTTCACCAGGATATCTTTTTGTTATCTGGCTTCACTATGGCGAGTGCTACAACGCTAAGCGGTCACACGACGCTGGTTATCAACTCACTGTTTTCCCAAGAAGTGCAAATTGTAGGCTATTAGACAAGAAGTTCAACACATCACCCATGTATGAGTTGATGTGTTATGCCGAACAAAACCTGCTTCTGAGCAGGCTGGGCGTGCAGCATAAATTACCATAGCGATTTACCCTGATAAGAAGTGAACCACAGTAGTACTGAAAAAAACTCAGTAAAACCTGAAGCTACCTCGCTAACCCCAGATCCCACACGGGCCTCTGATGTGATGTGATGCAGTGTCTGTATTTATCCTATACTGCATCTGCACGGCCAACCATGTTTCTGAATGCAATGCTGAGTCTAATGTGATGGAACTAATCGAACATTAACATCCCATTTCAACTGGTAAAACTGGCTGAACAATGACGCCCCGAATAGCTCCGCAAAGGAGGCTACGCCTATGCAAATGACGTAGTGCGCACACTAGCGGACGGCAGCGGACACGCGGACGCGGAAATTATAATACTGGACTCAAACTCAGCTGTCACGCGTCCGTTGTCTCAAATTTGATCAGAAATAGGAAATAATTTATCTCAAGGAAACAACAACAGTAAGATACATTATCCACCTCTCTTCCTTCTGTATGTCTGTCTACTTGAAAATGTTTGAACTTCGATCGCTTCCTCCTTGATATTCTTGCCAAAAACTATTTATAACAGAGAGTGTCGGACATTGTAGGACGTTGGCGGACACTTCATTGACTGTTGGGTATTGGAAATGAATAGAGCTCCTTCAAAAGCTTTAAAATATAGCCTTACAGTCAATGAGTTTTTAAGTAAAGGGCTAAAGTTGGGCGTTGCATAGATGTATGTGGAAGATGAGTTTAAAGATCTAGTTTGACAGGACGCTGAATCCGATTCGGCAGATTAGGGTAAAGTTAAATTTCCATTTAATTTACAATGCTGATAGATAGGTTCTCTGAGAGACTCTTTAAAATACAGTTTCGGATTTATAAAACCTTTTATATTAGATTTCTGAAAATGCAAACTAAAGGGACATTTCACTGCTTTTTCAGTATATACTATACTATATATAGATCTGGACCTGGTCCAGTGTGGTCTAGATGTGAAAAAAGCAGTGAAATCACCCTTTTTGGGATTTTCACAAATATAATAAAGGTTTTACAAATTTGAAAGTGGGTTTTAGACAGTGTTAAGGCTTTACCTAAAATGCAGTGTGCAAAACTCTCTCTAAAAAACAAAACTGGTGCAGAAAGTAGAGGATCAGTTGTTCAACAACAAGTTAAGTTTCCCTTAAGTTGTGTAATTATCAAACCGGTTTAAAAAAAAAAAAGCACTTGCACTAGGAGTAGCAGTTGCTCCATTTAAACAATCATTCATCTGGGAGGAAACCTTACCTCTAGAAAAGCTTTCTTGCACTTAAGATGTTTAACAGTACACTGAAAAAACTAACTTGTAGGATTTACTTGATAAAATCTTTGTAACAATTTGCACTAATACTTTTTAAGTAAATTTTACAGCCGTAATATCAAGTAAAATGTACTTACTACTAAACATAGCATTCAAGAAGATATTAAGTAAATGTTATTTAATTATATTTAAGTTGTAGTATGGAAATATTTAATATACTTTTATCAAAAATCACAACTAAAAAAATACTAGGCTTGGAAGAATGACTGACAGCATGAACAGTATATACAGATATATTTTAAATAATGTACACACAAACACTGTGTACTGTCACATTTCACAAACTTGATTTGTGCATTGGCAGCATTACTCATGAATGAGATACAGTTTTTTGTTTTCATCATCCTGTGAGACCTACATGTATTCTATCTTGACATTTCCTTTTAATCTTCATTCTAGATGCATATCAACAAAAAGAAGTGTCTTGGAATAATTTTCAGTGGAATACTGCTACTAGCACTGTTTTACGCCCATAGCCCTGGAAACAGCTCAGTGGTAAACATACAGCCAAGACAGGGGAGTTCGTTGAAGAAACTCCTCGATGGGAAAATTCGAGACACCCTCAGCGGCTATCATGACATCGCCTACCATGTAAAGGATGCTGTGGCATGGTGTGTTAATAGTCAGTCTGTCTGTCCGCTGGGGGGGGGGGGGGGGGGGGGGGGG
>JAVQJD010075242.1:0-18793 GCA_036023655.1 Nannoperca australis
TCATTGAGTCATATGTACGTTGTAATTAAAAATATGAAATGCAAACAGATTTCACATGGAATAACCTTGACCTTTTTTTTTTTTTTTTTTTTAAACATGATGTCAGAAATGGGGAAAATAATCATGAGCAGTGTGTCTGTTTTGTTTCATATCTAAAACTATTCAAGATGTTTGTGTGATATTGTAAAATAAAACTTTTCATCTTGAAACCATGAAAGAAATATTCTGTTACGAATGTGATCAAATATAGCTGAGTAGATAAAAAAGAATAGGCTGTGGTTCATAGGGAATCTACTTAATACTTGTTATAAAACAATATTCTGTTATATTATTTGTATTTTTATACTGTTCTCCATAAGTATTTAGGTCCGTTTTTTTTTTTTAAATGTCTTTATCTTTAAGAAATGCAAAACATCATGTCAAAGGAATTGGCTCAGCATAAACATACCTAAAAAGTTGTTGTGGTATAAGGTCGTGTCAAAATGTAACAGAATGAATTGATGTAAAGTAGTGCCTACTATTCAAGTCAAGCTTATTTGTAGAGCCCAGTCTCAGATAGAGCTGTTAAAATTCAATTCAATTCAATTTTATTTATATAGCGCCATATCATAACAAAGTTATCTCAGGGCACTCAATCACATGGAGCCGGTGGAACACCATGACTAACTCTGGTGTGCATAGAGGATTCATCATTAACGTGTACAAACTGATATCGATCTGATAAATATGATTTAAACCAGCTTAGTGCGGTGTCTTTAATGCCAATTAAATGTTCTAGTCTCTGGCTCCATTACAATAATGCAGAATTATCTGTTATCAGTTCCTATATAAGTCCCATTGAATCTAAAATGATGTGTGTCATGTGATACACAGTTGTGGTTTGAAAATCTCTGAACTACAGTAAACAGACCTACTAGTACATGTACTGGTTGTCCTGCAGTTGTTAGTGTTAGAGTACTGAGAGTGATAACAGGTTGGTGACAGGACAATGTATATTGGTAGCAATAACCTTGGTAAGTTATCCAGTGGGAGGCTGCTGTCATGTTAGTGCAGTAAATCCATTGCATGTGTAAATAATTCTGCATGTGTGTTTTCCAGGTAGGAGATCGTGTGTTCACCACAGCCACAGACTCTGGAGGTTATGCAGAGTACACTGTAGCAGCTGATAACTGTGTCTACAAACTGCCAGCAGCATTAGACTTCACCCAGGGAGCAGCCATAGGGATCCCTTACTTCACTGCCTACAGAGCTCTGGTTCACAAGTAAGACCCCGCCACTGCAACTGCAACCGGAACTCAGAAAACATTAAGAGACAGACTAATGCATTGTTTGTTTCAATATTTTCATGGGAATTGCTTTCAATAAGGGAAGTATAGAACAACACAAGACTTAACCTTTAAGCAAGCCAGTTAATGGCAGATACTGTGACTATAATTATAACTGATGTGTTGTGTGTTGCAGAGCCCACGCCAAGGCTGGAGAGACTGTCCTCATCCATGGAGGCAGTGGAGGGGTGCACATTTGTTTCCCTTTTTTTTGGTCTTTCTTTTCTTTCTAATTACAAAAAAAAAAAGATTTCTACATCCACATTCATCCACATGTTAATGATTTGTGTGTGTGTGTGTGTGTGTGTGTGTGTGTGTGTGTGTGTGTGTGTCGGTTGGCGTGGCAGCGTGCCAGTTGGCCCATGCTCTTGGTCTGAAGGTGTTGGGAACAGCAGGGACACCAGAGGGAATGAAGCTGGTTCTAAACAACGGAGCTCACCTGGCATTTAATCACAGAGAAGAGAACTACACAGACAAAATGATGGTATACACACACACTCACCACGGAAAGGACCTAGGACCTCCTTAACGAAGCTCACCAATCATTTCAGCAATTACTAATCATTATTCCATGTTTCTTATTTATGGAAAAAGGCTGTCAGGTGTTTTGATGGTGGTTATAGAAATATAGTTTATGGACTGTTAATGATTGTGTGTGTGTGTGTGTGTGTGTGTGTGTGTGTGTGTGTGTGTGTATATTTTGTTTGTGTGTTCCAGGCTGCCACAGAGGGCAGAGGTATAGATGTGATAGTGGAGATGCTGTCAAATGTCAACCTCAGGAAAGACCTCCAGATGTTGGCCTATGGAGGACGTGTTATGGTCAGTGGACTACAGTCCAGGAGCTGTTCACAAAGGATCTTATCTCACCACTAGGAGTCCTCCTAAATAGCACTAAAAGTTCCTCTTTAGAGCTATTCCCAAAGCTGCTGAGAGACACATTTATTAAGGAAGTGAGATAACTCTCTTGTCTCTGTTGCTATGGATGACATCATGTTTCATGAATTATTTTACTAGGTTTACAGTGATTGGTTGTCCGGTAACAGTGAATGACAATTAAAATATTCATCAATATACAGGATTGCAGGGAACAGCATTGACATAAACTATCACCGATTTCATGCATGAAACAAAGTCAAATATTGACCTGTTAAGTATCTGGTCAAATACCATTACCATGTAATATTTATATCCAGCTGACAAATCAATTATTGATTAGTTAGGACTGACATGCTCCTTATTTTTAAGAAGTTTATCTTAACTCAGCCAATAAGCAGATGCTTTGAGCCTTAGCATGTTTTGTGAATATGACCCCAGATTTCCACAGCTCTGCAGCACAGCACAGCATCTGTTAGGCACAGTTTAACACTTTGTCTCTTACATTGTTAGTTTATAGTTCCATACAGTGGTTGGATCCCAGAGTAGCTCATCCGATACATTTCTCCCTTTCTCTTTCTTTTTAGATCGTTGGCTCCAGAGGCTCCATCGGGATCAACCCCAGAGATACCATGGCTAAAGAGAGCAGCATCACAGGAGTGGCACTTTTCTTCGCTACACCGGTACAAAACATCAGCCACTGATCCTTTATTAAGTTGCACTTCCTGCATGCACCAGCCAGTCACTATGCTGGTACAACCTCATGTGACTCTCAGTTGGCTAAAGTTGGACCCTGCCATTATTTACAAGGATCCCATATATATAGCATAAACATTTGTAATGACCAGCAACAAGCTTTTGACATGGAGCCAAAAAAAAGCAAACTCTGATACAATGTTCCGATTAGTTCAAATAAATGGTGTACATTCTGTCCCTCTGTACTCCTCCCTCAGGAGGAGACGAAGGAGTGTGCCGCACTACTCCACGCAGGGATGGAAGCTAGTTGGCTGCGTCCAGTTGTGGGTTCCCAGCATCCGCTCGACAAGGCCACACAGGCACACCATGACATCCTTGAGTCTCCCGGGTCTGCTGGGAAGATAGTCCTGACCATGTGATGATGTGATCATATCACCAAGTATGGTTATGGCTATTCATAAAGGGTAGACTCGTGAGGAACTGCTACAACAAGCAAACACTGGTTAATTCATTACACTTTAAATGATAAGTGAAATGACCTTTGAAATGTGAAGGGTTTTACTAGAATTCTAATGTACCTGTACGCAAACACATTCATCATCATTTCCAATATGCAAAACATGGGTACAAGAATGTACGAAGGAATGAATGTTGAACTCTAATAATTACTAATGTCTACTGCGTTTGCCAAAATGACAATGTTTGACTTAAACCATATTGTTAATCATTACTGATGGGGTAAGTGGCCCAAGTGTCCCTGGGCAAGATACTGAACCCTAAGTTGCTCCTGATGGAGGCCAGCACCTTTTTATTAGCAGTTCCTTGAGTCTCTGTAAGTTAAGCAGTGGGTTGGAACTTAAAGTAGGTGGTGGGAGCTGTTTATAATGCATTCTAAGGTCAAAAAGGACATGGATTCAGATTTCTTTCAGTAACTTTCAATGCACTTTTGCAGAAGTGAGTGAAGCCACAGGCCTTCAAGAATACAAAGATAAAATTCATGTCATCTTAAAAGCTGCATTTATTAATGTTTTTGGCCACTGGTGACAGCAGAATTGGAGTTGTGTTTCTGGCCACCTCATGGCCAATATTTACTTTCCAACCATGTTCACGGTGTTCAGTCTGTCTGCTGGTTGGTGCTGAGCAGGTAGTGTACAGTGGGGTTTTAGAGCTTTTGTGATTGCAGCTGCCTGTTGCAACGGTTGATAAGAGCAGTGAGACTGAACTAAAACAAATGGCTAAGAAAATGCAAAAATGCTCTGTAGAGCGGAGAACTGCAGTCATGTGATAATTCTCTGTGGGTCGTCACCAGAAGTGAGCCCCTTCACATTACTAATAATTGTTAGTCCATTGTTGAGATAAAATATTTGTTTGGTGTAGCTTTACATGAATGCATAAGATTACTCACTAATCATACTAATAATACACTTTGCATGGTTTCCTACTGTACATTGGGTCTAATTTACTCACAAAGGTGCAAGAATATTTTTCAAGCTGGCTGACGGTGGCCAATACAAGCACTTGAGTTGTGGAATGAGAATATGGAACAAAATAAATAGCTGATATGTCTGATTGAAATTGTAAGACTATTTGTTTACACTGTTAATGTTGTTGAAGATTAGCAATATAAACACCAACATGCCTTTAGGCAAGTAATTATTATATAATCAAGAGACCAAAATCCGCAAATGTGATCTGTGCGCAAGAATCCCATGTAAAATCCCAGGGAAAAATGTATAATGTATTTTATTATTAAATGTAATAGCTATAAATTGTGAGCTTAAAATAAAATGAATTCATAAAAATATATATTTTTAGAATGTTTTTGTGGCAATCCTATTAAACAATACTGACATTTAGGAAAAAGGATTGAAGGTGAAAAACTAAATTTAAAGGCTAATTTCTGACTCAGGAAACCGAGTCTGACCTGACATCTGTGCGTCTCAGGTGACAGCCGGATCTACCGCACATGCTCCAGAGAGGTCCAGGTAATTTAAGCTAGACACACACATTTACACAGTACCTGTAGCAACCAGTAAATGATAGAGCTCCGACCAACTATGGAGAGAGTCCCACAGAGATACAGATTATTCTTATGGATTAATTTGTGAGCGGAGTGTACCATGTCATCAACACGGGTGCACCATTGAGCTCTGTCGAGAGGTAAGCTGTTTGTGATGCATTTTTTAAATGATCTTGCATTCTAATAATTATTTGTTAGGTTTAGGATGAGGTCCATGGATGTTCAGAAACTAAAGCCAGGCAGAAAGCATAAAGCAAATCAATGACATAGTGACAGAAAAAAGGTCCTCCCGAGTTCAGTGCTCTCATTGGGTTATTTCTGGTGAATGTTGATCAGATGTTGGTATCTTTGCTCCTCTAGTCAAATATTTTAACTTTCTAGTCATGCACTTGCAGGATGGAGGGAGGAGGTATTTAAGTGATGTTGGAGATCACTTAGTAGATTGCAATGAGCCTGATTCACAAGGTGAAGGAATAGCTTTTGATTGGGCCCCAGACTAAAAATACGAGGGGACAAAACAAAACAAAGACCTTTTAAATCTTACGCCTAATAGAGAAATGCGACATGTCTAAATCACACACACACAGGCTATTATGCACCACTAAGGAATGATTAAACATTGAAATTGTAAGTGCATCAAAGTGGGTACCAGTCGTAGTGTTTAATTTAAAATTGCATCACAAATGTCCATCCACTTAGAGGCAGAACAACATCCAAACCAACACAAAAACACACTGAAGCTTTTCAAGTGCCTTTAGCTAACATGTTAGCAAGCAATGTCCTACTTACACGTGAAGCAGACAGAGCGACATTTATTTGAAGTTGTGTTCCTGTGTGCCTTACAATTGTTAGTTGATGCTCTTGAGCTAGACATTTCACTTCCTTCATATGTAGTTGCTAACTTCATCATTTGGAGCTAGGTATGTAGTGTACAGTGGCTTTATCAGAGCTTTTTGGTTGGACACTGCTGATATTGAGGGCTGATTACACTCAACCACACAGTCATAGATTGATTGCTGAACGGGCAAAAGAGATGCACTAAAAAGAGACACACAATTACTACAAGAAGAAGAAGAACAATCACAAAGAGATGCTAAATTACTTAAAAAAAGAATAAAAACAACCACAAAAAGACACCATTAGCGGCACAATTAAAAGGCAATTAATTAGCACTGAACTTCTTTTTTTTAATTAACCTTCAACAAAATTATGTTTTTGGGGGCAGTATACTACTGGCAAACATTAAAACTCACTGCTAATTTTAAGATATTACTTATTTATTTTTATTTAATAATGATCTATGGTAACCTAGGCAACCTTCTGCATGATTTCCTTTACACAGCGTTATTAGCGCACAAAAGCTGAAGCTAGCTGTAACCATCAATAAGGCACACAATGAATAGAACATATGAACCCCTTGGTAGGGTTGAACGTTCTTGTTATGAATTTTACTTTTTCACTTTTTTTACTTTTTCTCTTTCAATACCAGCCAATATAGACTATCCTAGCATAAAACAATACGGGCTTACACTCGCTCATATAGCTATTAATTTCATGCTTGTTTTGTGTCTGTTGTTCTGTCTGCTATAATAGTTTTAACAATTAATACTGTAGCCGTTAGGAAAAAGCTATGATTATTTCCAACTCGCTATGAATTATATCTAATGTGTTGGTAAAAGTTATAACTGCGGATTTGAGATCCTCTGTCTACCAGCCACAGCTTGTACATTGATTGTAATTTTGAGTCAAATTCTCACAGCTGAATATGGTTTATTGAATCGCATTTTAGCAAGATGATGACTTTCTTATTTGTAAGTGCCAGTCTAGCTGTCGGGTTAAAAGTCGGACTGGCCATCGAAGTACCGGTGGGTCGGGACTTTGATCCCATCCCATCCCATCCCACCTCCCCAAATATAGCTTCCCCATACCTGATGCCTTAGCGCCGCCTATGAAAGACCCAAAACAACTACGAAGAGACACAAAACAACCACAGAGAGATGCAAAATTACTTCAAAAATAAGAAAAACAACCACAAAAGACACAAAAGAACTACAAAGAGACACAAATGGATTACAATTACCCAAATAAAATGGAGATGAAATTGTCATATTCATATTCATTCATTCATTTATGGATTTTATGAAATATTACTTTGTGGAGTAACTCTCCACAAAGTAATATTGTGTGTTATCACTGTTTGTTTGCCTAGCAACTCAGAACAAACAGTGAACAAACATGACAACTTCTCACTGGTGAGCCATCAGAAAGCTTCGCAAACTTTGGTCCAAGGACTCGCTGAGGTCACTTATGGGGCATACATTATACCACAAAATTAGAAGCTGTGAAGAAAAATAATACACTATATATTTTTTACCCAGGTTTTGTTTTGTAAAGCTTTTGTACAGAAGAAGGATTTGCAAATGAATCCCAACCAAATGACTTTGTGATCAGAAGGACAGAACAAAAAAAACACAAAGCCAAAAAGCATAGACATGACATGAGATGGAACGTAGGACCCTGGGGGGCTGAGTCAACATTCACCAGTGCAGAGCTGAAGAGAAGAGTTGTGATTATGGTGTATTTCTACACATATAAAGATGTATTTTAATAGGCCAAACAGATAATGATGATGATGATGATGATGACAGTGATGCAGCTGTGTTGGGTCACAGCTCCTGGAAGAGATGCTACCTCAGTCACCTGTACTGTAACACAACATGACCAGTAAGTACTATACACTCTATACACTATACACATGGATTTACATTATCAGTTTCATTATAAACAAAGAGAGAAATACTGTAGACAATGTAATAATAATACACTCCAGTCCACCAATGTTAGGCATTAAGAAAGGTCTCCCTTTTTTGTTTCTGTCAATTTCCAACATGTCATGTTTCATACAGTTTGTATTTGCAGGTATTGTGCTGATGTTGCTGCTGTCAGTCATCAGAGCCCAGCGTGTGTCCCTCGTCCCATAATGTCCTGCATCCTGTGTGGTTTGTTCTAAAGATGCCGTCTTCTGTCACATCTGTCTGGCTCACATTATTGGTAACACTCACACACAAACACACACAGACTCTAAATGACTGTAATTGTATTCGGTTTAATCCTCCCTCACACACACTGCAGTAATATAACACACTTTACAGTATATTACTCATCAGACCTCATGAGTTTACAGGACTGTACTCTGTGTTAACTATTTGTGTGACCAGATGCTCCAGACACCACCCAGGCTTTGCTGACAACAGAGGGCTCCATCTCCACAGTCCAGCCTGCCTTGCTGTCTGACGTCATCAACATTACAGTCATCGGTCAGTCACTACCTGTATGTGTGCATTTGTCTGTACTGGGATGTTGCATTTTACAGTTATTCTCTTTAGGAGGAGAAGGATTAGCAGATAGCAACAAGATAGCTGCTTGCCACACTTTTCTTTTGATACACCCTACTGTTCTTCACATAGTGACTTTAAAATGTTACAAGTATGAACGTATGTTCATTGTCCAGGTCTGAGTCATAACCATATCTCAGTGGTGGGTAAACAGTCGATTAGAAACCTGTCCTTCATTCACACTTTACTGCTGGACCACAACCTCCTGACCAGCCAGGCTCTGCAGGGTGCATCTCTGACCAATCTAACCCAGCTAAAGTTCCTTGCCCTGACCACAACCTCATCAGCATGGTGGGTATCTCTTCAGAGGAAAATAAATAAATAAAGTTGTTTGAAATACACAGTTTTTAGCTAGTTGTTGGGTGATCCAGTGTGTGAGAGGTCATTCTACACACATAATGAGTGAAAACCAGAACTATGGAGCCGGAAACTGGAGGCAAACCTGCTGACCAGTTTGGACTCCTATTCCTTCTCTTTGACTGACCTCAAAGATCTGGAGACTCTGGATCTGACAGATAACCTGATAGATCATCTGGATACAAACAGGTTAGTAGATATTTAAAGCATTTCTATACATTCTTATTTCTTACACAGTTTACATTTACAATTGCATTACAGTTTTTTACATTCTGACAAAATGATATATATTTTCTTTCAAAGAAAAGAGTTTTGGCAACACCAATGTACACAGTATGATTCTGTTTTATGGCCTTAGCTTCCGTGGGTTGGTGAACCTGCAGACTCTGGATCTGTCTAGAAATCCTCTGAGTTCTGCTGAGGCTTAGGCTTTTTCCTAGCTCAGCTGGCTGACAAACCTCAACCTGGACCTCAACTCATGGACCTGCTCCTGTCAGCTGCTGGAGCTGGCTGCCTTTATACAACAACCTGAAGGTGCAGGAGTTCTTTGTTTGTTTCAGAAACTGCCACATTTAATAAATGACAATCAATAATAATCATATTTCATTTGGTGACTGAAAAATATGACTCTTTAAATTATATTGTAGAAAAAATTGGAGTATTGCATTCTAATTTGAGGATATTATACTCGGTATTGAGGAGGATTTTGAATCAAGTGACAATTAATTTACCAGCTTACCTTTCAAGCTTATTTCAAGATTCTTTCATTTGTTTCATAAAAATCTCAAACTTGGTTGAATTGCATTGGAAACTATTAAAACTGGGTCCAATCACCCAAAATAAATGATCTTACAGTGCAGATATGTCTGTGCTGTGTTCAGTACAAGACTAGCTAACTTAAACCTGACATATCTCCCCCCTGCTGCTCTCAGACTCTATAATAGCCATAGGATGGTGTATGTGAGTGTTGACAACACGGCTGTAACCACAGTGCTTTAGCTGATGGAGGCCAACTGTATCCCGTCCAATCAGAACATCACAGTGCAGACAGAGACAAGAGGCAGCGTGACACCTCAACCTGCTCGAGATCTGGCCATCACTGCAGTCATCTGCTTTATTGGTGAGAATGATGCACGACACATTGAAAATAGTTTTGAGAATATTTTTGAGTTTAACTGTGCCATGGTGTCAAAACACAGAGAAACATTTTGTCTCAACATCTGCCCGGAAAACCAAACATGACTTATGGCTTTAATTAGATAGTGTGGTTTCATTGCTATTGTATCATTTTTACATTAATTACATTGAAATTATAAATTCAGTTTTTCAGTCATAGGCTAAATAAATATTACTGAAGGTATAATCCAAGCATGTTGTGTTATTTCACATTGCACCAATAGAAAAACGATTACATTGTGAGCCAGCAGGATGAAATTAGTGCATTCCAGTCGAATCATCTTCTGGATTGATTTGACTGGATATGATCAATAAAGCAAATTCCTTGTATGTGAAAACCTACTTAGCAATAAATGTCATTTGAATTCTGATTCTTTATGTAACTGTAAAGACGAATGTGAATATCATTGTTTAAAATCCTACCTGCTACTGCTGTGCTGCAGGTGGCGTTGCCTTGACCCTGCTGGTAGTCCTGATCTACTGTCAAGTGTCTCGGAGGAAGAAACTGAAAGAAAGTAAAAGACATAAAGAGGAAGAAGAGGGAAACAGCACAGTTGCGAATCACCATGTCAATCACTTAGATGTTAGTGAAAAGAGGAGGGACCTCTTCTTGCAAGCAAATAGCAGCCAGCCTTGGGACAGGGATGCCATGACGTTGGATGCAAGGACAGATGACCACAGTGGCCTGTTTAGATCCAGAGCCAATGAAAACCTCAACCATTTTAGGTGCCTGGACTGTAGTAGCGAAGGACAAAGAGGGATGGGGCCGAACCTGATGAGAGGGAACAACAGGATAAACGGAGGAATGGAGGCAGAAGAGAAAAGAGAGAAGAGGAGAATGAGGATGATAGAAGAGGAAGAAAGGAGAAGGCTTGGGACTCAGCAGGGAATCTTGAGCAGGGACATTCCTAAAATGCTTCTTTCTTGTGGCAACACCAACTCTTCGTCTCATTCGCGGAAAGAATCCTTTAGTGAGAGACCAGAGACCTTGGCTGCTTATAAGACAAACAGGGAGGTGGGAAAGACATGGACATGGGACATGGAAGGTAACAGCAGAGGACTTGAGACTTTACACTGCGAAGGGTGCCACAGGACATACAGACCACCAGAGCACAACACGAGACAAGGAAGGATTCACACCAACATGAGAGACTCTGCTCTGTCTGATGGCTTCCTTTCTCAGTACAGACAGACTGACAGGGGTAGGAATTTTAACCATAACAAGTTTGACATGATGGACACAGAGTGGAGAAGAGAAACAAGAAATGTTACATTTGACCTGGAGAGTTTGAGAACCCTGGAGCAAGGAAACAGTCCAGGCGAGGAGGAAGCAAGGACCACCAGGGACAAGGAGAGAAGACAAACAAGAAGACACAAAGCTAAAGTCCAGGCAAGCCGCTTACTGAAGGTGAAACTAAACTTGAACCCGCTTCAAAAAAGCAAAGTCCATCCTAGGAGGAAAACTGAACAGAGTCACACAGACAAAAGCAGCTCAAAGAAGAGCAAAAAAAAAAGGCAGGATGCAAAAGAAAGAGAAGACAAGGAAGGGAATGGGAAGTCTTGTAAGAAAACAAGTAGCAGCAAGAAAATGAAGAAAACCACCACTGAAGGATTGACTGAGGATGATGAGGAAGAGAAGGAATACGACAGAGGACTACAACAGAAAAGCAAATCATCATTTAAGCAGAAAAAAATGACTTCCAAAAGTGGACAACGCATTGAGGAAAGTGCAAAAGGTGACCAGGGTGAGAATATACACCCAGAGAACTCCCAGCCTGGTGAGAACACCAATACTGTTGACCAATCCGCCTCTGCTATTGCCATTGGACAGGAACAAGACTTGCAGAGTGGGAGTATTCAGTATCAGGAAGCTGGATTGGTTCTGGGGAGTGCTCAGCTTTCCTCACGTCAACCCATATCTCTGTCTACCACTGAGAGGAATCACCCTACCAACCCCTCGCTGCTTGGTACACTGGGCTCACAGCTGACTGGCAGTGGCATCTCTCATCAAAGTGGAAATGTTTTGCTCAACTCTATGACCCAAGGATCTAACAGATTGTTCCCCAGCTATCCAACTAATTCTGTTGCAACTAGCATAGCAATCATTGGGCCCAACATGGCTCCAAGTGGTGCCCCAGACAGCTTCAGAAGGCAAGCCGGGGTAGGCCTCACTGCTACCTCTCTTTTAGCAATACAGAGTGAGATACACACCCCTCTTCTTCACACCTCCTGGCCTGCAGGACCTGCCCCGAGCTTAGTAGCAAACCCAGCTGTAAATCCCATGCTGTCCCTCTTGCAGAGTCAGCCGCCTCCTCTTGTAACAAGACAGAAGTCGGATCCAGCCCAGGGACCAGGCCTGCAGACTGGGGAAGTATATCAGCTGCCCCCTGAATTTCAAGCACCCAAGACCAAGGAGAGCATCACTCTCCCGACACAGGGACATCCAAGTGCGGATGGTTTGTTTGGGATGACCCCTCAGGATCCTGGTCCACTGACTACTGTGGAGAATCTGTCAAACAGTAACAGTCAGACAGAGAGTGGGCGTGTACCTGCTGGGTCGACAGTCAATATGTCAGCTGGGGGTGTGGCTCTAACTGAAAGACTGGCAGCAGTGGTGTCAGGAGGCAGCATGCAGGCAGCAGATGTGTCTGTATCAGGTGTCTCTGCACCCAGTGTGTCTGCACAGAGTGTATCCTCCACAGGTGATGCAGTTGCAGCTGATGCACTGCTGCAGCAGGAGTACCTGTCAGAGGAAGAAGGATCCTCCCCAAGGAGGAAGCTGAGGCTGGTGCTTCCTGAGAAGACGTCCAGCCGACCACCCACCGCACTGGAGAGAAAGATACGCTAGCTGCTTATACCATATTTAATGGATGACATTTTATGGATCAGTAGTGTTTTAATAAAGGTGAATGATGAAGCACTTCATCGTTTAAAATTCAGTTTTACATCAGATGCAGAAAATACTGTAGCTGATGCCTTTGTACATTCTTAATGTGATGTTAAAAATATAATATCTGGATGTTTTACAGTTTTATTTTTGTAATTATTAAAGCACTGAGTAAAACACATGCTGTTATTTATGATTTTCAAAGTTCATTATTGACATTTGTAAAAGAGGTCCATTTATTAGTTGTGCCGGAGCTTTTAACTGTGTCACATGATCTTCATCGGCAGCTGACGTTTGCTCAGTAAAATTCGAATTTTTTAATTTCATGATCTCCAAGCCCAAGAACAGCTACTACAGGGTTATACAGCTTTTAAAGAGTATGTTTCAAGCACTTTCAAGGTACCTAAACCAACAATTTCCAGACTCTTGTAACCTTTATCATCACATGCTAACTAAATTGTTACTATAAATGCCAGGAGACAAACAAATTTGATGATGAGATTGTTTCGTTTGAAATATTAAAAGAGTTTTGGTTTACATGAGTGTGTGTGTAGATTATGAAATACCAAATTAAGGACTATTCGACATATTCGAATTCAATCATATTTGAATTATCCGAATTCATCATAGCACCCCTAATCCCAATTGAGATATTGTCTTAAAACTCACCTTTAAACTGGATTGAATTTCAAATGACCTACAATGCCAATGTATCTGTAAAGTGAAAACAGAGCAGGAACTAGGGGCAGCTCTCTCTGTGCCATTAGGGGGCAGTGTGTACTTGTGAACACACAGAGAAGCAGCCTGAAATGAATTTGCACTTTCTGGAAACAAAAGTACCTGATATGGTTGACTGATCTGGTGGCTGTGTGTACGGACTAAACACATAATTTTACAAAGAAAATGAGAAAGGCTGGCAGAACAGAATCAAACCAGGTTTTGACATTTGGTATCATTTTTTCAAAATATCAAAATGTCAAATGTATACAGACATATCTTGTGGAGCTTGAGGATTAAGGTTAAACTACTGACAGTGGTTGTAATCAGCAAAAGACTGATTTGTTGGAGATAGATACACTCAAAGTACTGTCAGAAAATTTTGACAAATAAAGAGTTAGGCAATATTTAGGCATTTTTAGGCATATTTAGGCATTTAGCAATATGACTTTTTATTGCTAGATATTACTAAATACAAGCTTGGACTACACTAAAAATACCTTTTTTTCATTCTTGAATTGTTAGCAATAATGTAGCCCCCGTGTGTCCCCAGGCATGTGTGTAAAATGCAAATGTTAAATGCAAGACTGCTGGGCTCTGACTCGCCCCCACACCAACTGTAGGCTTGTTTCTACTGAAAAATGGCAATTTAGACACGTCAAAATCACTAGTATCTCTACATTGGTGCACCAGATGTAGCTGAATTGATTTTGAATCATTATGCCTGCTAGTGTCAATCAGACCAATAACCATTGAGATGAGAATTACTGCAAGAAAAGAGCTACTATTCAAACCATGAACTCATCAGTGCATCACAATGGTTTTAAATCTTAAAACCAGCAATAAAGAGAGAGATCATTACACTGACCTCCTGACACTTTAACCTTGAGCCAATGGTTTTGTTGGTGTTTCTCAAAAGTAAGAACATTTAAAGTTTTATTATTAAACACATTATTTATATTTGTCCACAATAAAGCACCCTTTATCCATTTTTTGACCACTTGAAGGAACTCTTCTTTTAGCTTTGTTTTTGTCTCCACAAACTGTTCTGCAGAGTCTCGGGATCAAACTCACCTTACAAATCTGATCCATTGTTAATATAAATATATTGACTAGTGCAGCTTTTAATGTCTCTTTCTATTTTCAGACAAGGCAATTTTCCCCCTGTTTTGTACAAACTGGAAGGACATAATATAATATGTCAACAATGGACCGTATTTGTATTATTGTATTACTATGCAGTGGATGAAGTCTTTGATTCATCTGGTAATACTAAATGTGAAGTAGCGGTAAATGTTGTTAAAAGACCTTCTGGGTTTTCATTTGGGATTTATCTTTCTTTAAAATGAATGCATAGCAGTGTGACTTGAAAGTAATGCTAATACATAGACACAAATTAGGGCTAGACCAAATTTATGAGACTCAAGACTGAGTCCACTGCATGTCAGGGGTTCTGTGACGCTGTACTTAGACACAACAATGCTTCCAGCTAATGTCGCATGTTAAAATGCTTACAATGACGATGATGTGTGCTAACATTTGCTATGTTGTGTGCCAAAGTATTGCACAAAGTGTCATTTTGACCAAAATGATGGCGCTGGAGAAAAAGTAAGAGGATCACCAGAGTTATTAAAATCATCCTGTGGAGAAAATTAATGTCGCCACAATATTACAATTGTCAAGGATCACTAAAGTCAGTAGGATTCTTCCTCTAGTCCATAAATATTGGTACAAAACTTAATCAGTGTTTCAGGCTGGACTAAAGTAATGGACAAACCAGCTTACATTTCCATCTCTAGCACAGGAACAAGAAAAAATAATTAGAACCTAATAACATTTCTGTTCAAACCATTGTGACAAGATGTAAAAAAAAAAATTATCTGAGAGTTTAAAAAACATTTGTTTTGCAATAACAGCGTAGCTAATTTACATTAATGCAAAGGCCAGGATATAAACACAACGTTTACAGTGTCGCAGGAGGGGTGTACATTGTTATGTGCAGTTAATTAAAGCAACTATCACAAAGTGTTCCAAAATCAACAGCACAAAAGAGGCCGGTTTTGGAGTAATGACTGCACATCAATGCAGCACTGACTTTATTTTCAAACACATTATTAGAATCTAAAAATAAGAAAATCTTCATTGTTGTTGTTGCCCAGGGTCCTTTCATCTGCCAAAAAACACATTAATACAAAGAGATACAGAGTGAAAGAGATGTGTCTCTCACCATCATTAACACTAAAACAAAACTTGATTTGATTAAAAAAACAACATTAAAACACAGCCAACCCAGCAACAGTTATAGTTTCTTAAATAGCGTCTGTGCACAGAGAAATAGAGATGACAAAAGAGACCATGCAGCCCAATGAACCACTCTGCCTTCTCATTAACACTTCACACACTCACACAGTTTGGATCCAAATCAATATTATCAACAGACACATGCCAGGAGGAGGAGCTGTCATCGTACAAAGGACTATTTTTGTTTCTTTTATTTTTTTTCCAACAAAGAATTGTTTGACATTTCATTATTTCAAGGACTAAAATACATTGAATTTCTATCTTGCAGATCTGAGCCTCACTGCCAGAGAACAATTAAAGTTCTTAAATGTTACACAATTATTCACAGTCAGCGTCTGGTTAAAAAGGCAACAAACATGCAGGTGCTGTTCCAGCTCTTTCTCTTATTTGTCTTTAGCTAATTAAAGCTGTGTGAGAATCACAATACGTTTTCTTTCTCTACAGACAATGTGCAGGACTTCAGTCCATCTGCATCAAATCGAAGGATCATATTCATATCCTTGAAGAACCAGTGGGGAAACACAATTTGTGTAGTACAGTATTTGGCTATCAACCCTTCGTTTGTGTGCCGTGTTCTCTTCGATTTGGCCGTAGAAGGATACAGCAACTACAAGGTCAAAGAAAATAAAAAAATCCATTGGCTTTAAATCAACAGCTCAAACAATTATGGTACAGCAATTTACAGTTGCTCCTCAGAGCCTTTTTGGAACTGACGGTAAACACCGTCTTTACAAAATTAGGAACTAGATATTAACTTTTTAGGGCAGACAGGAAATTTGACATAATATCCCTTTCTGTGGGAGGTTGGAGTATATACACCTATCATCATGGTTCACAGCACAGGACCTGCCCACCTCTTCTCGCTGTTATACACATTTCCAATTTGAATAGCATGTCTAATGCAGTAAATGATCAGTAGAAAAAAATACAGCCAATAAAATATGCCACACCAGCCATGGGACAAGACGGAGCAGGAAGAAAGTAGGTCTTCTTCCTGTTCTTAACACTGTCCTGTTCTCCCTTAGAAGAGACACAGTAGTCACACACAGAAATGTCCAATTATTCTACTGCTTGGGCTTTAGTTTGAAGTGCTGAACTCTGGTTGAGTTGACGTGTAGGTTGAGTTGGTGGAGTCCTCAGTGGGTTAAGGTTGGACTAGACTGGCCTGGGTTCATGTAGAGATGAGGCTGGAGGTTTGATGGTGTGGCAGTAGAAGGGCTTGGTTGAAGTTTGGTGTCACTTTGTCCTGAGATTAGCTCAGATAGAGATGTTTGTCTCTCTGAAGACCTCTGCAGGAGGACAGGAGAAACAAAAAGTTAAAACAATCAGCCAGAGCAACCAGCACAATTACTGTATCAGACATTCGTTCCATTGTTTCAGTACATGGGACTTACATTAAGGTTTAAAATGTATATAACGGTGATGCCTCTTCCACTCTCAGAGAATTTTTCACAAATTCTAATGACACATTTGGATCAAATTCCAAACAAGCAGGGGTGTAAGGCAACAATCATTTGACCCCATAAGACTTTGTTGCTCTGTTAAGTTACTTTTTAAAAACCTGTAACAGTCAAACCCTAATACCTAATACCTACCCGTTGCCGTGGTAATCAGTGCTCCAGTCCAGAGAGGGGTGGTGGTTTGGCGTGTGTCGACCCAGCTGGTGGTAGTCCACTGAAGATGACATCACTGCTCCACCATTAAGCATACCTCCTCCTATTGGCTGGTAGTCAGACTGGAGAGAGGAGGGGTAGCCCTGCAATAAAAAAAAAAGTTAGTGTCTTCGTGAAGTCTTATTAAAAACTTCTTTATAATTCATCGTGTATACAGAGTGTGTGAACACCGATCACAATGTACAAGACAGAGGACGGCTGGTCAGATATACACTGATGAGTGCTCTGCAAACACGAGCTGTGGAAATCCAAACAAATACTATTCTTGTTGCTGCGACACCGTTTACTGATGTACCAGGTGAGCAATGCAGTGGCAAAGTGCATGTGTGCTTGTAGTACAGGTGATGCTGGAAGTGAAATTCATGAAAGCTGGTGGAGGGCAGGTGCATGCTGGTGTTCTTAAAACACCTTAGTTAGTTAGTTCTTGTAGTTTGGCCCAAAAACTAACACAGTCAGCTGGTGGCTGTGACACACAGCTCATAGAGGCAATTAACATCACTTAATAAAAAGGTGACAGTGATTCTCAGGGTCATGGCTCAGTCAAGTGTGAACACAGACATGATGCAAATATTTCGTCAGTGTGACTTATTATATTATATTATCTCTGAGAATGTCAGAGAAAAATGACTTTTATACTCTTTTATTGTATAACTCCAGAACTTGCCTGAGAAAAGTAATCCAGTGATAGTGGTCTGTAAATCCATGGGTACACTGCAAACTGGAACTAAGAATATCTAATTCATTATACTTTTCATTTGGTAATATGTCAACAGTGTTAGACTTTAGTTTTAGTTTAGAACCTTTATCTCAATGGATTTTATTTTGGTTATATGTGGCTAAAAACTGAAATCCTTCCCATTCATCGTTGTGCAGGTTTGAATGTGAGATGCCATGGCAGTAACGGCGGCTTGCTTTATCCTTCAACCTGAATTATCCCACAGACAGCTGATGTTTTTAACATACCAACCTATAGCACTTCTTCAGTAAAATGCTTTCTGATGAACAGGAATTAGAATGAATGCAATTGAAGTGAAGAAGATACAGAGATCTCTGACAGGTTCAGCAGCTGTAATTACTTAGTTTTGAGTGTCTTGCTGATTTTATCATCTGCCATGGGGGAGGACGAGTGAGGAGGAGATGAAATTGTAAGATGAGAGGAGGAAGCAGGGCAAGGAGAGAAGGAGGATAAGGAGGTGCCTTTATGCCACGTTATGCATGCCTCTAACCATAAGATACTTGAGGGAGGAGAGAGAGAGCTGGAAAGAGGAAGAAATAAGCAAGTGCAGTGACAAAGTGCAGCAGTGTGTGTTTTGGGGAGGGGGAGAGAGAGAGAGAGAGAGAGAGAGAGAGAGAGAGAGAGAGAGAGAGAGAGA
>JAVQJD010075250.1:0-15140 GCA_036023655.1 Nannoperca australis
TATTTCTAACCTTGTCAATGTCTTGACTCTATTTTCTATTCATTTCACAACGTATGGTGGTGAATAAGTGTGACTTTTCATGGAAAACACAAAATTGTTTGGGTGACCCCAAACTTTTAAACGGTAGTGTATATATTTATATACATTATTTTTGATATAACATTATTCAAGCCTTTGTGGCTCTATTGCTCAGCTTTTTACTGGCCTTCAGTTGGCCTACCAGCAGAGAGCAGTGGCAAATATGAGAAAAAACTTCTTACATTCTTTAATCTGAATGTCTTCTTAGATTGTGATCAGTTTTTTTTTACTTCCCTACGAGCATATATTATGAATCAAAGTGTCAGCTATACTGCTGCTAGACTGCTAAAATGAACTAAGTACATTTACACAGATACTGCACTTAAGTACAATTTTGAGGTACTTGTACTTTACTTGAGTATATTCATTATGTTGACAGCTGTTACTTTTCAGATTAAAATTTTACTTTAAAAACACAGGTAATCCTATAAATACAATGCGCTGTTAACGATTAAACCAGGTGTTCACAATCCTCATTGCTTGTGACCCGTAAAAATAAAAAATTGTTTGGGCTCCTTGTCATGTTTCACTTGTTGATGAGGTGTTAGGTATTATTTAAATAGCTTTGAGTACAATATATTCCAAAGATCAGAGAATAAACTTATTACAAATTTGTACTTCACACGAGTAAAATGGTACTTAGACACTGCTCATCAGTATTACCAATCTAATATTATCACATATAATAATATATCGCTCACGGGACCTTTAGTTTTAATACTTTAATGAACATTTTGCTGACAATAATTCTGTACTTTTACTAAAGTAGGATTTTGAATGCAGGGCTTTTACTTGTAATTGGGTATTTTTCCATAGGTATTTTTACTTAAGTAAAATATCTGAGTACTTCTTTCACCCTACTAGACAATTAAATATGCATGCTGCTTAACTGTTTAATGGGGTTGGCTGAAGAGTTCAGTATATGTTTAAAGGTTGCTTGTGTAATAACCTGAGTCTACCACCAGATGGCAATCATTGACTGGCTACAAGAAAAGACTGAACATCTAGTTCTACAAAAGTAGGAACCGTAGGCAGTATGATGTAACTACAAATAAGAGACAGGAGAAGGAGTTATCTGCAAACATTTAATACCTGCAATATCTGTAATATTTTCTTCAACCGAATCAGCAACCTCACATGTCCCTTTCTCTATAAAAAATAAAACATACACTGATCAGACTGTGTTGCTGACGGCAATGTAAGACAGAAAACTATTGACAGATGTTGCCCTAACGGTTTCTTTTTTTCTTTTTTCCTTTCCTTTCTCCATGTTTATTTCTGTCTTTTTTTGTAGAATTTATTAATTTCTTTATTTAAATTTTTTTTTTGGGGGGGGGGGTGCGCACACACTGGAGTGAATTGTCCTAAGGCAGGGAGCACTCCAGTAGATGGTTTAATTGGAGTGCCCTCACTTAGGGAACAGACTAGGCAGGAGTGTTAGAGACATCTTTCAACATTTGCCAGCACACGCTATGAATAGAGCCCGTGTGTGTGTGAAAGTGGTGGTAAGGGGCTGTTCATGTTGCTGAAGAGATGAATCTATCTACGCTTGCATTCGGCGTTTAGATTTCAGCTGAGATTTAGACTCTGCACACACACACAGTCACACTGAACTACTTTTTCTGAGCAGGACAGACAAGACACACAAGGACAAGTAGACAACAGCAGTTTGCTTGTTGTATTTATTATGATGTAACCACAGCCTCTTTATTGCACGCATCATAAACATGGAACTATTGCTTTGCGATTGGCCAGTTCCAGAGTCCAGCTTAAACCTCAGCTTCATTTCGCAGCAGAGATCCTGTCTTGCTTCAAAGCCTAGAGGCCAAGGACACATTCTGTTGTATAGCGGGGGCTACAGCACAGAGACCTTTGCAGAGCACATGGCAGTTGGCAGAGGCTGAATAGAGGAACAATGTCCGTAGTGGATGGCTTGCTGTTTGAAAGGGATATTCATGAGTAAAGCCAATTAAGAAAGCCATATGAGAGTTAGTGGGTACATATGATGATACACAGTGTAATGTGGTGAGAAAGGTGATGTATTTCAAAGTGATGCATTTTCTTTACATCCGAGTTCCATTTTCATTTTCCAACTCCTTTTTCTACCTTCCCCTTATCCTTTATCCAACCTCCTCAAGGCCGCCTTGTTGGCATGTGCTTCAGTGGGCACCCGGATCTGAGTGCTTCAGTTTAAGTGTGGGCTACCAGTCTGTTATTCTGGTTTATAGGTGGTCTTGGCTGAGACAGGACTCAGCAGGCAGTTTCACACATAGTGGAGATGACGCGGACACTGGTGGCCGGGGGGAAAGGTTGAAGGGGTGAGGTGGATTGAGAGAGATGGGGTCAGAGGAAGAGTGTGAGACTGTTGTCCGAGACTAGTCCCTAGACTAAATGAGTGGAGAATCAGGGTTAAGTGCTCTATTTGTGCGGCCATTAAAAGCTGGATTTAGAGTACTGGGCCTTACTGAGCCAAATCTCATCAGTCACTGCCAATTTGAATCAGCACCAGCAACCCGTTTTTCCTCTTTCAATTCCTCTTCTGTCGTCCTCCCTCACCCCTCCTCCCACCCTCCTCTCCATGCAGACAAATAGACATTCCGGCAGCGGATGTGGCAGTGGTTGTCCATAGCAACCTGCCATGCGGGGTGTATCTTGTGGGAGCAGGACCACTGAGTGAATGGCTAAGCCTGCTAACAAAGACTGTGAATCTCTGAGATGCTTTGAGCTTCCATAGAAGCGCTGTGACTTCTGGGCTGTGGGAGTGCTTTACATAATCCAGCAGCAGCTCCCCTCTGCTCTGCCACTTCACTCTCTCCTCCTGCTCTCTGCACCTAACACACGCCCCGATGTAGGTCGAATCGTATTGGTGCATCCTCTAAAATTCCTTCAATCTATCATTCAGTGTGATAATCACATGGTGCTGTTGGAGACCGGCTCTGTAAAGGTGTAGACCGGTCAAGAGATGAATGTTAAACAGTTCTGCCTGTACCTACTGTATGAATTTTAACATGAAGAAACTAGATTTAAAATGCTTGTCTGGGAAACAAATGAGTGATTCTGATCACATATTTTGTTAGAAGTCAAGTATAACAGTCACTTTATTTTAGACAGCATGTTATAGTATGTAACCATTTATCAGTTTATTCAAAATGTACTACCATCCTAAATGGAATACATTCTTGCACAGGACTGGAATATGCTGTAATGCTAAATTAGTCCACTAATTTAGGCAATGTAGATTTTCTCATAAAAAATGTATTCATATGTTTTTGTCATCTATTCCCTCACCTCATATCTATCATGTTCCCAGCTACATACAGCGAGTTTGATGGGTATGTGTGTTTTGATAAATGTTATGGATGTTATGTATATGAGATCTACTCTAACATCCTTTTTGTTAAATGAGATCTGCCAGCAGCTGACATTGTGTGCTCTGGTTCCTCTCGTGAGCCTCTCTGGGACTGCCGAAGCCAGCTGCTCCACTGTGCCTCTCAATGTCAACACATTTAACACAGACATGTAAACTGCACACTTCAATAAGTCGACGAGTCAATGACTTCATCTTAATGGTATGTGAGCTTCTCTTCCCCTTTCTCCTTTTATTGGAGCCGCTAAGTTGTAAAAAATGTAACGTAAAATCAGTGTGATGACTGTTTAAAAGAAATATCCATTTCATGTTTTTTTTAAATCACAGACTGGAGAAAGAAGGGGGATAGAGAAAGTCATTTCAACCTAAGAATTCCTCCGATTCACTTCAGGTAAACAATCAATGGCAGAAGGCTTAATTAGGAATAAAACTAACTGGCGTAGTGTTGCCCTGAAACATGAACTCTATACTGGGGTCATTTTTACATTTACCAAACAAGGATCAGCAGCTGGTAATGTAAACGACCTCTTACAACCTCTACCTGGAGCACTATCAAACATACATTAAGGCACATAGCCATATTCAAAACACACCATGTACTGTATCTGTGGGGCACAAAAACATAAGCTACCACTCCCCTGTAGTTGGAAAAATTCAACATGCGCTTAACAAAGCAGACAGTTTCCCTCCATTAGTGTTTGAGTCATTTGCGTTAGAGTGGAAATTCATAATTACCGGGTAAGACACCTATTTGTTTTGCTGACAGAACTATTGCAGCACAGTCTGTATTGACAGTTTTGAGACAAAGGAAATGCATTTGCTGTACTATATCTTTTCAGCCCTGCTATTAGTTATTATTAACAATCCATTACAGCAATTCTCTAAAGAAACAGCCGTTTGAGAGTGGGAGTGAACATACTGTTGCTTTGGTGAACACATGTCTGGAACTATGGCCATTTAGATAAAGGGATTCCATGATTAGAAATAGAAAAATTAACATTTGTATCAAAAGCAAAACAAATCTTCCTGCAAAAACAGCCACAATGGGTTCTTTTTATGGATCTGGGATGCAAAGCGAATCTATCAACATGTAAATAGATGAATTCTCAAACTGAAAATTGTGTTGTGGCACAGTGTAACTGTAAGTTGATGAGTTTGATGGATTTTTGTACATGTCTGTTCCAGCCATCTTATACTATTCAGTTTATGCTTTTGTCCACATTCATTCTAGGGTTACAAGACTGTCAACATTGTGCTGTTTGAACCATCAGTAGTATAATATACAAATGTACAGATACACAATAGAAATGCATACATAATTGGTTATTACAATGAGACCTACAAAAAAGCATGAGAATAAAAAGTCTGTGGGATATTGCAGGTGAGGCAAGCCACAATTGTGCATCCAGACTGAGGGACACACACCCTCCTACCATGATTAAGCGCATGTCTATTTACAACGCATCATAACAAAGCTATCAAAAACAAAGGCTCCAAAAATTCCTCCTAAAAACTTTTTTTGTTCTTTTGTTTCTCTACTTACAACAATGTTGATTCCATGTATGTACATCCCTAGAAAATAATTTAATTATAGTTACACACTTTCTACAATTGTGAAACAATACAGTTCTAGTCCACAAGGAAGGTTGTTTGTTTGTTTGTTTATGCGTGTATTTGTGTGTATGTGTTAAAATGTATCTGTCTGTGTGTGCGTGTATACAGTGTGTGTATGAGGTGGGGAATGATGGTTGAGGAGGAAAATGTTCATGGATCGGCTAACAGTCGCAGGGGCAGATTTAGAGAGTGCACTGGATGTGGTCACAGAGAGGAAGTAGTGGAGTCAACAATTTCTCTTCCATTGCAAACGGTTGGGACGTGGTGGGCACTGACAGAAGCTAGAAAAAGAGAAAGAATGAGAAAGAAATAAGGGAGAAGATAATTAGATAAACAGACCTAAACATTAGATAATAGCCCATAAAAGCCTTCCTCCATTGATGAAAGGAATGCAAAACATTTAAAACTAGCAAAAAAGCAATATCTTTATCACCTTATGCCATTCATGTGATGCTATAGTATAGAAAGAAAAAATCAGCATAGCCCTAATAGGGATAGCCCGTATAGGCAAATTAATCATCAAGACATAGTTGCTAGATGACAATGGCTGTTTAGTCATAATGCCCATCAGTGCAGGTAACAAACAAACTACATAGCCTAATATTGATATTCAAGTCAGAACAGCCTGGCGTTAATAATGTAATGATCAAAGACTAATTGGAATTTCAAATAGAGCAGTATCTTTAGATGGATGTATACATAGGTGCCAACTGTATGATACAAGCACAATGTACATTCAATGCAACAATCCAACAATAATGAATGTCATAACTAGGCCTGCATTTCATAGTGTTTTTCTGTTTCTTTGGGGAGGAAGTGATAATAATGCAAACTAGCAATACCAACAAACTAATTAATGTTAAATGTCCACCCAAAACTAAAGCTACACTAAAATATGAGCAGTGGTGTGAATGCAAATCGTATCTAATAGTAATAAATATAGTACCACTGCCATGACTTTACAAGTAAATTGGAAAAGCTTCACTGAAATAGCACCCAACCTTTTAATGGTCTTTTTCTGTGAGGCCAATTAAGCAATGCAATTTATTTATTGCAATTCGCCCGACATATACAGTAAACAGTATATACAACTTTAAACCAGTTAGTTAAAAATCCCAAAACTAAACAAAATACAGAAAAATACACAAAACAAACACCTAGATTTAAAATTCTAGATTTTGTATCCCCTATAGCAAATGTGTAGCACAGGGCTGTCCATTATGTTCAATACTGAAAGCTGAAAACACACATTTGAC
Organism: Nannoperca australis; assembly: GCA_036023655.1. NCBI lineage: Eukaryota > Metazoa > Chordata > Actinopteri > Centrarchiformes > Percichthyidae > Nannoperca > Nannoperca australis. The sequence continues at coordinate 6,316 of JAVQJD010075250.1, forward strand.
AGAGACATAATAAAAAAAATCACCAAGGAGAACTGCTCTAAACCCTGTCTCTTTAAAAATGAGGTAACTGCATGTAACCTACCGTGAGATGCGTATGTGGCGGCAGCCCCACTGACACTGAAGCGATTGAGGTTAAGCCGGTGGCTGGTGACATTCTTCTGGGGCTGGAACATAATGATATGGACCTTGGGAGCAAACATACAGCCCAGGACCACAAAGCCACTTAGGCTCACTGAGATACACATGGTAGTGGTCTGAACCTGCAGCGAAAAAAAAGAAAGAAAAAAAATTGGAGAAGACAGTAATTAGCAGCAAGACTTTGATGTAATTGCTGTTAAGAGCTAATTTAATGATAATAATCTGTAAAAATGAAAACGTTTCAAAGCCACTTTTTGAATGAGTATTACAAGTACTTGACAGGAAAAAAAGCCAATTTGATTAACAGTATCATATAGACAAATTTAGAGCATAAAGTGATTAACCAATCTCTATACATGCACAGAGCCAATGAGGCCTGTAAAGTGAGAGCATAACTCTTTATCGGCAGACTTTGTTACCTTGCAACAGTCAATTACAGGATGAATCAATAAAATACTTAATCAGCAGAGACCACAGAGACCAAACTTAACATTATCTCAGTGTCTTAACTTCATTATCTGTGATTTATTGTAGAAATCAATGCTAAATACAATCTTAGATAGGTCTGGAGAGTGTATGCTGTATGTCTCTTTCAGATTGCCATATCATGGCTGCGTCTAACTGTGTAGCTGAAAAGTGTTAGAGAGGGTTACAATCACAGTACTGTACAGAAAAGCACATTAGTAATCAACCCTTCAACATCTCCTGTGTGTTTGTGTGTGTGTGTGTGTGTGTGTGTGTGTGAGTGGGTGGTTGTGCATGTTGGTGATGCTATGCCTCTACCAGACTAATCTTAAAGTCAGATTACAAGGCCGAAGAAATACTTATTTCCAGCGAGAGAGAGAGAGTGAGCTGTTTTCTACAGGGATCAAATGAGCAGCTCTGGCATCAGCACTCCTGTCTTATGCCCTTTGATACGGTGAACAGTGTGTGTGTGTGTGTGTGTTTGTGGAAGAGTGTGCTTAAGGTGTATGTGTATGCTTAAGATTTGTATGGATCAGGTGAACACTCACTCCCCTTTGCTCTTAAATCTGGACATGTGTCAGCAGTTTGACAGAGCTTGTCTGTTTGCCATTCCAATACTGCAGAGCTGGGACATTTGCCAGCCGGATGAGAAATTTATGTTCAAGTTGACACTACACCTGTGTAGACACTGTGAACTGTGTGCTTGTATTAATCATGTTGAGGGGGACAAAAAACTGCTCACACAGTTACATTTTAGGGACCTGCCCTCCGGTTGGAGAATTAAAAAAACTGGTCCCCAGAGGGTAAATCATAAAATTTGGAGATTAAAGGAATTATTCAGAATTTGGGGAAATACATTTGTGTTAGATGAGAATATTAATACGAATAATCTCTTATGTCTGTACGGTAAATATGAAGCTACAGCTAGCAGACGACTAACTTAGCACAAACTGGCAAAGAAAGAGCTTGGTAGATTATCACTTTAATACGGTTCATTTGTCAACCGGGCTGCTGCTGGTGGGTTTATATTTAGTATACAGACATGATTTCAATCTTCTCATCTAACTCTTAGCAGGAAAGCGAAAGGTGAAATGTTGAATTTTCCATTAAGATTGTGGTTACATTTAGTTGGGCTGGTGTTAGCCATGCAGCAGTAATGGTTAGGATCAGGGTTACTCAACAGGACATTAATGTAGGTCAATGCAATGTCTAAATTAGACAAGTATTTGCGTGTGTGTGTCCAAGAAGATACCCTGTAGTCACTGGATGTAACATAGAAGATGGGAAGAAAGGCCAGCCAAATTATACAGGTGGTGTACATGGTGAATCCAATAAACTTGGCCTCATTGAAGTTCTCAGGGCACTTCCTGGTCTTGAAGGCATACCTAGGGGAAGAGAATTATATTTTTGATTACACAGACAAAAGATACCTGGTCTTCAGAAATTATGTTTGCTTTGAAAACAAAACTTTTTAAAATGATGTACAACAATTGTTACAAAAATGGGTAAATAAGCAAAATGTAACAAGGTTTTTTCCTGGTGTGAATGAAAACATGGCACCAAAACACAGTGAATGAAGATGGGGAACAAAAAGTACTTTAGAAGGAACCTTTTATGTAGCTATTATGGCAAATGGAATCAGCTATGACACACTTACACAGTACACAGGATGACCAGGAGCACGTCATATCCCAGTGACAGCAGCATGCTGGAGTCCCGTACGTTACACTTGAGAATGACAGTCTGTCGTCGCTCTGGCAATGTGAAGCGCCGTGTCCCGGGAACTTCCAGCAGCAGCCACACTGACACCATTACTAACTGGACGGAGATTAAACTCAGACAGATGAACACCTGGAAAGGAAGGGGGGAGAGGTAAGTAAGGTCATCAACATTCACTGTCTGTCTGTCCATCCAGCTAGCTGTCTGACTAATGCAGATAGATGGACATGATCCTGCAATGACTCACCTGAGAGGATGGGCTAATGAAGCGTGGCCTCACTGCACCCGCTCCATCTTTCACGCCATTGAAAATCCTGGCAATTCTGTTGGTTTTGGTAAGGAGGGCGGAGTAGCAGACAGCAAATGACGTGCCCAGGCCGAGGCGCCGCAGGGCACAGATGGCAGGAGAAGGTTTGGCCAAGAAGAGGAAAGTCATGGCGTAGGACATGAAGACTCCCAAAAGGAGGATGTAACATAGCTCTCTGCCTGAAGCTTTCACCAGCGGTGTGTGGTTGTGTCTGATAAACACCCAGAACACCAGACCAGTGCACATGAACCTGCGGACAGGGGGAAGTTATGCCGCCAAATGTGCATTTTCATGAAGTCACAGTTTTGATAGTAGGTCTGAGCTATACATACAGAACCAGTCAAAAGTTTGGACACACTTTCCCATTCACTTGAATTCACTTGAATGGTAAAGTGAAACTTTTGACTGGTACTGTATATAATGAAACATATCACAATAATCAATATAGGTCCATCTCATAATACATGTTTAGGTATGGAAAAGCACAAGTAAAGTTGTCTAGTAAAAAAGTGTATTATTGAGCCTCAATTGAGTTTGCTAAGCTCCACCACCTTAATTACTGGTGCATGCTTGTCAAGATTTCATTTCTCGCATGGCACACATGCAGTTTAATGGTGGTAGGTTTACCACAAAACTTTCAAAATGTTTCAAAAATGAAGTCATTTTTGAATGACTACATTTTTAGTCCTTGACTTTAGACAGAGTCATGCATCAGCAGGCTTTCTAAACAACGGAAGTTGATTTTGCTGAAATAACTCACTGGCAGATTTTATCAGCTGTGGCTAGCTAGCTAATGAAGCTAATGTTATCTCCATGAGTTAGTTAGTAGATTTTTGAGTGTTTTCAGCAGACACGCTGGGGTCTTAAATATACACATGATGGCTGCATACATGCCTTAACTGAAAGACTAATGCTGTATGTCCCAGGCAAGTCAGCATCCTTACCAGTTTATAATCCATGTAAATAAAGAAGCAGCATTGCAGTGTAGAGATAAATAGTCATAGTACTGTATGATAAAAATAAATGTATGATCAGACGTGTATTCAATTTTAACGATACAAGAGAAAAAAGGCTTTAGGATGAGGACAAACTGTGTTTGGCAAATGTAATGCTATCTTGGGTAACATTGGCTGGGATTGCTAGAGTGTAAACATCCCCAAATCCAATAAAAAGCAGGAAGGCGCTGCTAACATTCTCCTAAACTGTTTGGTGGCATCCAGGTCTGGCTAGTGGATAAAAACTATATAGAAAACAACTATGCTATGATTGGACAATCACTGTTTGGGGAAGGGTTTGGCGAATGGTCATTTCCCTTCCCCCATACACACACACACACACACACACACACACACACACACACACACACACACACACACACACTGTTAAACCTCTCAGGACCAGTCAGAAACTGACATCATGTTGACAGTCCTTTATCACTCACCCTACACAGGCGATAGTAATTGGACCAATGGCCCAGGCATCTTCCCACATAATATAGTCCTCAGGAAGGTCATAACACGACGTCAGGTCATCAGTGGGCCACTGGCCAGGAGAACAGGGTGAGCACGTGAACTCATCAGCCAGGTATTCATGAGGCTCACAGGCTGTACAGATCCAGCAGCAGTACTCACCTGGGAAACAGGAACATGAACAGCAGAGAGTGACAGTCTGAGATGTTTCTAAGAGGCACTGCTGCTTGGTATGGTATGTCGCTACGACAAAAAATACCATTGTTGAAATTTAGTCTCCTACCTGCCTGCATTTTCTTCATCTCATTGCGTTCACAGGGGTCACTGCATTGGGAGGTGGGCACCACCTCTCTTGGCCACTGAATCAGTTCGCCGCTCAGACTCAGAATCTCTGCCCATTCACCTACTGGCACGTAACCGTAACGATCACCAGAGCGCTGGTAGCTGAAGATGTTGTATCGGCCCACACCGTCCCCCTGGGAATCAAACTTCACTGCAGTCTCACTGCCTGGAGGAGAGAATGGGGCTGGAGGGGGAGAAAGGAGACAAAGATTGGAAAAGAAAGTGATAAGACGAGTGGAAAAAGGAGATTAAAGCTAGACAATCACAAACAATCATCCTATTGAAGTCTCATTGATGCCTCTTAAAAGCAGCAGTGAGGACAGAGACAATAAGCCATGGTCAGTTAAGCCTTAGGAGTCCAGAACAGACAGTGAAGGGCATTACAATGGTGTTTTCATTACTGAAGACTAGTCGGTCACAAAAGTATTTGCTGCGAGGCTATAAATGCCTGGTATGCTTTGTGATGTCTGTGTGTATGAATGGTCTCCCATCCTTCCCTGAGGTGACATGGGGACAAAAATGCTGCTCTAAACTCCGATCTGACAAAGTTTACTTCCAAATGCATCATTAACAAATTGCCCATAAAGTCATATGGGCATGAAGGCAGAGGACTGAATCTCTGGGCAGTGCTATAGCTACCCACACATTGATAGAATTAGCCTCTGGGTCTCTTATGTGAGGGAGGTACACTGCTGAAATTGCCAAATTGGTTTGTATACAAGTTGTTATGAAAGGATTACCATCTACCCTGAGGATGTGGGAATAGAAGAGATTGTAAAATTGGCAGGATACTGAAACCATTAAAAAAAAACTGAAAAAAGCAGCCATGGACAGGGAGTAACTTCTTGATGCGTTGCAGGCACTGTTGCACCTGACAGTGCTGACACTTGGTCGTTTTGACACAGACAAAGTGTATGTCACTCCTACAGTGCCAGTTCTGTCCTTACAGTGGAGCAATCAACTCTGTGCTGCTGACACAGTGTACAGGGCGGAGTGTTATTCGCTGCTGCCTCCTCTGTCAAATGACGATGTGGCTGGGGATTGTGCAGCATACATAGGGTTTATAAAGCACCTCACTTCAACATATATAACAACGCTTACGGTATTCAGTGCACAGCAACATTGATGATACTGTGCTGCCCTCCTCATATCTCTGTGTCATTGGGTAACCAAAGAAATCATAAGCCAGATTCTCCAAATGTACAGCTTGGGATCAGTGAAATGAATCAAAATACAGATTGCGAATAAGCTGCTGGGCTGAAATGTGTTTGTTTGAGGATGTGCGAGCACACATGCCTGTGGAAGCTCCATTAGGTTTTACTTTACAGTATGATGGTTAAGGTATTGCTCTGAGCGCTGTGGGAGGCTGTGCTGACAGAACCAGAGCTCTGACCCTGCTGTTAGTGGCGTGTGTGTGTGTGTGCGAATGTGTGTTTGTGCGCGTGCCTGCAACACTGACAAGGGCTAAAGCTGTGCTATTGTTGTGAAATCTCAGTGTGTTCAGAGAAGAATGGCGTGTCAGATGGCAGCAGAGGGGGTTAGGGTTTATGAAATCCATAAATCACAGAGACAGCACAACCTTCTATCTTTCTCCTCTCCCTCTCTCTGTCACAGGAAATTCTAAGTGTCAAGTCTTCTTTGGATTTGCTAAATGTTTAGGTGACAGCTAAATGAAAATGATTTCAATAAGAAGGTGCTGATAATATCTTCAGACGAAGAAGATATATGAATCCATTATACAGCAAGTGGGCAGATAATAAAGTCTACTAATAACATTGAGCAATAAGACAAGCTAGGCCTCCTCCTCTTAGAATCGATGCACACTCACAGAAACACTTTCCCACTAGCTAATTATCATAACTGCACCTTATTAGTACCTTAGCTGTGTGCTGAAGCCTAATTAGCTATATGCGGTAATTACGTGTAATACAGACTAAAGAGATAACGGCATTAGCCTAGAGACCCATTTGAGGACGCTGTATTGTCCTTGACTTCCGTCTAACAGATCACAGTCAGAGAGCAATAGACTCAGAGGGCTGGTGATTCCTCCCTATAACCAACACGAGCGACCTTGCTGACGTGACAGAGCGGCTTATCAGAAAAGTGTATGAGGGTGCAAGTTAGAGCTGGCGAAGGCCACCAAGACTCTGGTGACTGCAGAGAGCTGAGACAGGCAGCCCAGGTCCTTGACTGATGGACACCACTCTCTCTCCCATCAGCACTGTCCTGGGCTGAATTTAAAAGTCTGGTGAGCTCAGAGTTTGAGTAGCTGAAATAAACTAAACATGACTAAGACTCAACAGTCATGTGGCAATGTGAGGATGTACTTGAGCTAAATGCTTATATCAGCATGCTAGCATGCGCATATTCTAACATGCTGATGTTCCTCATCTTAGTTTTGGCTCTCCCCACGGCTGTGTGCTGAGCCCCCTCCTGTTCACCCTGCTGACATATGACTGCTCGGTGAAACATTCGAGCTGTCATATCGTGAAGTTTGCGGACGACACAGCAGTGGTTGGACGCATCACCAACAGCGATGAGTTGCAATAGAGAAAGGAGGTGGAACACCTGGAGCATTGGTGCAGAGAGAACAATCTCTGCATCAATGTGAAAAAGACTAAGAAGATGGTTGTGGATTTCAGGAGGGGCAGATACATCCCCCCTCCCCTGCACATCAGCAGTTGTGGAAGTGGGCCCCAGCTTCAGGTGCTGCTGCAGAGAAGAAGGCTCTGCAAAGGGTGGTGAAGGCTGCACAGAGGATTGTTGGGGGCAGCCTGCCCACCACCACAAACATCTACATCAATAGATGCAGAATAAGGGCCACCGGCATCCTCAAGGACACCACCCACCCAGCACATTCACTCTTTGCCCCTCTCCTCTCGAGCAGGGGGCTGCGGAGCATTCGGAACAGAACAACCAGACCGAAAAACAACATCTTTCTGAAAGCTGTAACGCTGCTGAACTCTGGTGGGGCTCTATAGTTCTCCTGTGGCCTGAAAAAGGGACATATATATACATATATATTGGAACACAGATTTTTATTTATTTTTATTGCTGCTAGTGCTCCTTTATTGTTTTTGTTTATTGTATATTTACTGCCTTTGTTATTTATTTCCTTAATAATAGATGGATAGATAATTTCTTTTGTTGGCTTTTTCGGGACCTGAGTACCTAATTTTGTGCAATCTCATGAGAAAGTGAGATTGGTATGACAATAAAAATCAGTGAATCCTTGAATCCTAGCTTATTAGCAAGGTAAAACTCACTAATTAGCATCACTGATCTAGCACAATCATCAGATTGATAGATGAAGTTAAAAATGAAGGGATCACAAAAGAATGAAAACACAATTCATCAAGAGAGGAACATGAATGTTTGTGCAAAATGTCATGCCAATTAATTTGGTAGACATTAAGATATATTTCCTGGATAAGTGAGGTAGCATTACAGAAGTAAGTAGTCAGTATGATTCAGTCTCTGGGATCCATGAATGTCTGAACAAAATGTCATGACAATTCATCCAATAGGTGTTGAGATATTTCAGTCTGGTGGTGGTGGTGGTGGTGGTGGAGGGGAGCTGCCTCCTAACAGCATTGTGTGGGCTTTCCTGCAGTATTTTAACACAAACTATGACACAGTTTAAGGCCCAAAACAGTGATGATTGATGATTCTGTGTGACCTCATCCATACAATACTTCCCACTAGCCCAGTCCAGTCCAGCTGAGACCCACAGCCCTCAGCATTACTCACAGCTCTGAGTGACTTTCCATGCGTACGAGGTGTCGCCAGCATCTAAAAGTAGACCATGCCTTCTCAGCGACATTCTTCCCAAATCATTCATGTTCTGGGGCTGAGATGCACATTGTATCATTGAGTTGGACTCAACATTGTGCCATTTGACCGCCACAGACCAACTGTGAATATACTTAACTAAAATCCGCACTTCACTAATTTCATTATGGTTTTACTAATATAAAACAATTCACAGTAGAAAAGAGCAAATAAAGTTAGGTGAGACAGCCCAACCGGATCCCTAATTTTTGTGAGATACTTTAGCATTCCCACTAACTCGAGAAACACCTTATTATTCTAGCTTAATTAGAAGCATGGTGAAAACAGGCTTTTCATTCAGAAGCTGTGAAATTAATTATGTTCTCGGCCATGTCGGGCTAAAGCGAAGCCCAAGGGGGATTGTGGGTATTAAAGGCAGGGAGAGAGAGAGTAGGCAAAGGGGCTTGGGAGGAATAAGTAATCTAAAAGTGGAGAGAGACAAAGAGAGAGAGAGAGAGAGAGAGAGAGAGAGAGAGAGAGAGAGAGAGAGAGAGAGAGAGAGAGAGAGAGAGAGAGAGAGAGAGAGAGAGAGAGAGAGAGAGAGAGAGATACAG
>JAVQJD010075257.1:0-14606 GCA_036023655.1 Nannoperca australis
TATTTTCAGCAGCACTGAATGATCATAGAAATATTACAGGACTACTCCAGGCAGCAGTGTGTCTCGGTGATCCCTTTCGCTGCTCCGTGACTTCACATTGCTGCTTGTTACTTTGATCATGAAGGTGACTCTACAGAGTTTACTGTAGAGGCTACACTATAGTATAGCATTGTGTATTTGTAGTCTACAGTTTAGAGAATATTATAGATCCAAGACAAAACTGACAGAAGGGCAGGACTAAGAGAAAAACCCGTCTGCCTCTTCAGCACCACGGACAGCGCCACAGATGTATCAGTGCTCAGCACAGTTAGGCTGCTGATGCTTCAGAGCCGTGATCAGGGCCCGAGATCCTAGACTGAGCCCATACCATATAACTGATCACTGTGTCAGGCAGACTAGTCTAACATATTGAAGTTAACGACCACTCTGCCCCGGCACTCTCTCTCTGCTACCAGGGGATGGAGAGTGGGGATGGCAGGTTAACAAGGGGGATACATTTTGGTCCCTCATCCCCCTTCAGATCGTCTACTGGACGAAACAAATGCAACAACTGTACAATGCAGTGCAATCCAATACAATTGCACTGCAATAAAGCCGAATGCTGGGTTGTTGTTTTGTTGCTGTTATTCCATTCACCCCCTGTACTCTGAACTGTGCAAATGAAATGAAATGATTTCATATCACAATTTCATGCCATTGCAGGAGGGTATCCAATATTTAGATCTAAGGGCTCAGTTTGGCACTCAGCTTAGTTAACGTGGTTATTAGTTGTTACAATTTTGTTACTTTCCAAACTCATGGCCCTTGTGTGTGTGAAGGTGTGAAAGTAAGGCAAGGTTTTAACTGTTCTCCCAAGGTCTCTTTTCCGTTTTTTAAACTACTACTTCCATCACTTTTCATGTGTACAACCTAGTACAACACCATGAATGCCTTTGAGGAGAGACTGTCAGAAAGAGATAAGAGAGGCAGTGGATTATGGCCAAGAGGAGGCTATGATGCCCCCTTCAAGTCTTGCCATTCAGAGCAACTAAAAACACTTACACAGTGCCTTTTGACATGGTCAGATGACACGTCATACAAACTAGTTTGTTTCAAGCATAATGAGGCCTTTAGGAAAGAGGTCAGGGTGGACGATTAGGTCAACACAATGTGGGGCTGTTGATGTTTTCCAATCAAGAGTCAGCAGGAGTAGTTTCGTTTTAACCACAATCTTTCTCCAACTTCAACAGAAATGATAACCGAAACCTTAAAAACCTAAAACCGACTGACTGACATTTACCTGTCTTGTCATTTAGTTTGAAGGACTTGTTGGGCTTGAAATGAAGACTAAGTACCTCAGAGATTCGACTGATTGTCAGTAGCACTCAGTATTACCAGTAGCTGTACATAATGTGATCCACTTGCTCACAGTATTCGTGTTCAGGTTCTCACCACAGCACGAAGTCAAGACCTCCACGTACTAAATATCGCTCTTCATCAGTCACTTCCAGGTAGACTTGACGGTTTGGATGGACGCCTAGCAGCACAGTTAAGTTACATCAATGAAGCTGTAATGATAGAGGTCAGATGTATTGTTTTCTTCTTTTTTCTAGTTCACAAACATTTTGGCCGAGAGCATGGTTAGTGGTCTGGCTTGTCACAGTTATTTTACTGTGCAGGCTTCTTTGATAAATCACACCTGAAGTGAACCTACAAATCTCCACAAATAACAGGTAGCCTCACTCTGGTTATAATGGGAGGGGGGAAACGCTTCACTATTGCTTCAGGCATTGAATATGTTTACTACAGTATGATGCTGCACATGTTGGCAACATTTCTCTTTCTACTCTATTGAAGCAGACATTAATATTAACCTCTTGTGTAAAGAAAGTACAATGCTTTTGAAAAAATAAAGAACCTGTCTGAGGCATCATCACAGTTAATCATGCTGATTTTAAGAAATATGAAACATGGTAGTTGAGTAGCTGTTTTAAAGGGGCTGATCACTCGTAACTTGGCAGAATGAGGGAAAAGATCAGAAAAAAGGTTGTTATCGTGCTTCAATTGAACACCATTCTTACTATGTGGTTTAACATCACCCTTTGTAACCCAGAAAATCAGTGAAGATTTGCAGAGCATTGGCAGAATGTTAATTTTGAGTGCTGCCAACTTCACACATCTGTCAATGAAGTTAGTAATGCTAAAGCTTTTTTGCTTTAGCATTTATAACTTCAGAGATTATTTAAGGCTGTCAAGTTATTTTCTTCAATACAGCACAGATAATCCCCCTTCACAAAACAACTGCACCAATATCATTCTAAAGCAGCAATTCATCTTTCTATGGGACTCGGGTTCCAAACTGCGGTCGATGGGGCTGGAAGCGCTTTAAAAACCAGGACCTTTAAGTATGATGCAAGGGTTTTTGTGGTGGGGAGGCGAGGTGGTGGCTATTGATTGGCTTGCGTTTGGAGACAATAATCAGGGAGGCTGATGTCAGGCACACAGTGGATCTACCTCGAAGGAATTGATTGCTTTGAGCTGCTGGCCATTGGTATTCTTGTGCTGGTAGACAATGGGAGACAGACAGAACAGGGCACTCTGTCTTTGAGGGTCAGCGACGAGTGGGAGAGAATCGGTGGAGGACACGGAGAGGATGGGGGTGGGTAATGGAGAGGAGAGAGAAGGGAGAATGCAAAAAAACAGAAAGGAAGAAAGAATAAAAGAAAAATGGGAATAAGCTCAGTTGGGCTGTCATCTTCACATGACTTCTGACAGCAATCCTCAAAAGACAAAATGTTTCATTGCAAGAGTGGGTATATTCTGCCATGCACTCTGAATATTCAAGTCTTTGCGCTGGTGGTCATACCTTTTAAAAAGAGTAAGGGGTGAAGAAAGCAGTGGCATGTTTATCCTTTGGAGAACCTGGTTGACAGACCCGTTTAATCTTAAGAAAGTATCCTAAAGGTAATAGTTATAACTGTAGTAGCAGATGTTCTTTAAACTTTATGATAAATAAGAAGTATTAGCAGTAATACGTAGTTTGGATGGGGAAGCCAAAATGCATTCATTTTCAGCTACTAGGGCCAATAAAAACTAGAAAACAAGGTGTTAGACAGGGGACATGGATGTATGAAGGGTGTCGCATGAAGTCAGAGAGGTTTGTCTGTGTCGTCTGTGTGTAAGATTACGCTGATTGGCCACTTTGTCAAATTGGTTTCAAAGCCCTGCGCACCTCCTGGGGGTTTGCTGACTCTAAAGGCCATTACGATCTATAAGATAATGGTCACATGACCAACAGGGGTAGCTTGACCTACATCCAGCAAGCTTGTCTGCTAGCATGTTTACCGCTGGCAAAGAAAGACTTTTGTTTGCTGCCAGAATAAAGATTTCTGCAGCCAAGCTTCTGTGAATTAACATCACGTGATGGCATATGCTCAAGTCAGTGTAAAACTGAAAAACGCTGCTGTTTTCCCCCACCTTGAAGATTGCATTGCAGAGTGCAGCAAAGCAAGGCTCTGGTGACGAGAGACCAAGCTGCATGACTCATTTGTTTATAAAAAGATGGCGGCTGTCTGCCACAGATCTGTCAGAGCCCATGATCAAAGAGGAAGCAGGCTAATGTTGAGGAAGGAGAACTTTTCATACACTGGCACAGCCGTTGGCGGCAAAGCTGCTGTTTATTCCCTCTGAGCACATGATGACGAAGCTGTGACAAAAAGCTAGTTTGCGGATGACTAAATAAGCATTAGTGTACCACTTGAAGATGTGTCAATGGGTACTGTATCCTCATTTTCCCTCAAGCTTAATTTCCTGCCTGTTTGTATACTGTCAAGTGCCTGTTTTAGCTCATTTCGTTGGTTTTATGTTCAGAACTAAGCAGGTTGCACATTTCTCTGTTCTTTTTGTCTGGTTAGACTGAAAGAGTTCTACAGCTAAGTCAGTCATTGCTTCATATAATACAGTGAGCTGTCTGCACTGATGATGCTTTTCCTTTTTTGGTTAAATCGTTTTACTGAGGGGATTCTTCTTGATATAGATGATCACAGCTTGACTCCATTACTCCGAGAGCCATGTCTCATCTCTTTGTAATCTTTATCCAACTTTTTGACTTTATTCAACTCTTTCAGCTGGTTTTTAAAACTTTTCTTCTTTCCTGTTGGTTACTGTCCCTCCTTAATTCAGAGTCATTTCTCAGGATTTAACCTTCCACTTAGGGGGTCTGCTTATCTGTTTGTACCTGGATAAAATTGCCATTGAAAAGCCGATTTACTTCAGATTCATTAACATAACATTAGCTAGCTTAGCTGGTCATACAAGACTGATTGAGGCTGTAGTGGCAAAGTCCTTGACTGTATTGAATTGAACAAGGTTTTTGTTTTTTATTGCTAACGAATTCAACTTTTAACAACATTGTAATATAAAGTCTTTCAAACTTTATATTTTCTTAATTTAAAACTATTTCAATCAGGATTAAAATGTTAGGAAATAATGGTATACAACACTAGTGAACACACGGGTTAGAGTTTTTGGTTCTGTGTAAGAAACCATCTGGTGCATCAGGTAAGTGGAGAAGGTGTTTAGAGGATAAACGAAATATGAATAATAAAATAATACATATTAGAGACTTTCGTTTTGGTGGCTGGGTGGGGTAAAGGACTTGGACCAGTGACTTACAAGAACTCAGTTTTTCTAAATTCCGGTCCTGATCTGACCTGGTAAAACAAGACTGAATACACGTACTGTAACTTAAGGACTTTACCAGTTTTTTTTCTATGGTTATCTTGCTTTTATATGAACAAAAAATGCCATCAGAATAATTTGAACAATGCCATAATTAAATAACAATTCAGAAGGGCAGAGGATACAAGGCACCATCACTGTCTTTGTGAGAAAAAGCTCAAGAATCACCCTTTTTTTAAACTTTAAAATATCTCCTGCTTTTTTATGGATTTTATGTTAGTATTCTGTTACACTATTGCTAAGGTTTAAGGAAAGCCCTCATAAATTCCAGAAACGCTTTATATCTGATCAGATGATTCTGTCTGCATAAGAGTTTATCAGATGTGTCACATTTTATTTATCTACTTTCTTACCCCGTCTCTTGACTTGTTCTTATCTGAGCTGTGATGATGGCTGCAGTATGGTAAGAACAAGAAGGTTAGTGTATGTTAGAGGAATAAAGACTTTTACAAGCCTGAAAATCCTCCAGCTGACTGGGCTGGGACATCTTCCTGCTCAGATTTTAATGAAATAAATGCTAGAGAATTTGCTTCATTGACTGCAATGTCATCCTTTAAAGGGTACACAGGGAAGTGAGTGAAAATTAGAGGGGCCCCCAGGGATCCTGCTTTTTAGTTTCTCGTCCCTTGGCTTTGCCATTTATTCTGCATTTAGATATTTTCTGTGAAAGAAAAAGGTTTAGGGTTGGCAGCAGAACTGGCTTCCAATATATTTTAGGATATACTGTATATTACATAACAGCAATAATTCTGAACTGTTCCAAAGTGTACTTGAGGTACTCACTAAATTTGATTATGACACAGGCTCTTTGCCCAGTCGTATTAAGCAAAGCGGCGAGAAATAGAAGCTTATTATCACTCGCTATTTGCAAAAATAAATTGCCTTGTTGTTAGATCCTGACCTTTACCTTCAGCTAATGGTGAAGAGGTGCTGCCCCATAATCTGATGCATTGCCCTAAGCCACAATGTCACTCTAAACTCTGATTCCAAAGAAGATTTTCTTCCTACCGTTACTTTACTGTGATCCCTGTTCAGTTTTAGCACATGCTACATGACACATCCCATGTGCTCCACAGAAATTTAAGCTACGACAGAAAAACAGGAATTACAGGAAATGTTCTGGCTTTTCCTTTTGTTGTTGTGGTCATCACACTATAGGGGAGCGCGCGTAACATCACATCCTTTGGATTTCCTGGGAGTCCTTCAAATAGAAATTAGTTTTAGGCAAGGTCTAATTCTTACGTTACGTTGCAATCCATTCACATCGGTAATACAAAGGGATTAATACATATGACATGTTATGGACAGTACCTTTTAAGTTATCCAGGCTAACACAATGTTACCAGGCTGATATTTTCCAGTTCATTCTCATCCATCTAACTTGTTTCTTCAAATGCAGTTGCAGGATTGATCCGTTATATAATAATTCTGATAATGGCCATATGAGTACAGATTGCACTTAGGTGATGCAGACATGTAGGGAACTTCTATTTACAAACAGGAGGTTTCATTCTTTTTGTGTTCCTCCATTGCTACTTCAGACTCCCATTGTTGCTACTTATACAATTAATTATTATGAATGAATGGGGTTGTACTGTGAGTGATGGAGTGTGCATGAATGGTGAGGTTCTCCCCATTGTATGTGGATAGAGTTGTTGTTGCAGTGTTGCTATAGAACTAGTGCCATCAATAAACATCCTGTCTGCCATGAGATCATCTGTCTCTGCCTGCTGCTCCACATAAATGAGTGTTCATACTTGCCACAATATCTAGTATCTTCCCTTCAACATACTCTAACTATGACATGAAATCCTTCCCAAATATTTCAGGAAACTGATTTAATTGTATGTGCATTTATATTGTGCTGATAAAAGTAATCGCCGACAATCTTTTTTCGAGCAAACTTCTCGAGTGCCTAAATACAACCATAAAATAGTTAATTAATGCTTTAGTTGCCAGTGTATTGAACTGATATTGTATTGCAAG
Source organism: Nannoperca australis (assembly GCA_036023655.1). Taxonomy (NCBI): domain Eukaryota; kingdom Metazoa; phylum Chordata; class Actinopteri; order Centrarchiformes; family Percichthyidae; genus Nannoperca; species Nannoperca australis. The sequence goes on from JAVQJD010075257.1 coordinate 6,706, forward strand.
ATCAGATATTTTGTGGGAAAACAGATTGGTTGGCAGTGAACGTTTTGCCTGTTATGTTAATTAACAACTGTTTTGTACTTTTGCAGAAATTGTTGCTCTGACAACAGCTCTAGATGAACCATAAGCCAGTTTAAGAACAGAAAACCCATCAACAATCAAATCAAACTCACCCTCTTATCTACATACAAAGAATGACCAAATCCAGTTTAAAAACACATACATTTTGTTTAAATGCTGGAATCAAACTAGCAGCCAATGGCGGATGCTGCTGCTTCAGACACCTGAGTTGGCCTCATTTATTGAAGAAAAATGATCTTCGCTGACACTAACAACTGCAACACATTAACGGGTGAAGATGGATAACAGTGGGGCACAGGAAAAGGTCACAGTAAACAAGCCCTGTCTTTACAGGACACAAGCCGCCTGGATGACACCGCAGAGCTAATAACGTGACAGATATCAGGAGTACACAAATGAATTTGTCAGAAGTGACACAACAGAGAGCCACTTTTTGAAAAGTTTGGACTAGCAAAGTTTCTGAAGAGGGTTTGACATCAAATGAGTGCCAGATGGATCTTTCATCTCTGTGTTTCTGTGCTGTAAAAATAAGTGTGCGTTTAATGCGCATCTCAAGCTGCACAGGCACAACTTGCTCAGCCCTCTGTTTCCTGCGTACGTGTTGGTAAGGTCACTCTGTGGGTGGAAAGAGAACATCATCTATATGCATATGCCCATCATACCAATGAATCCACATTCTCGCCAGTTGGCCAGTCAGTCTCGCTCAGAAGAAAACAAATGAAAATGGGAACTGAGAGGAGAATTTACTCAGTGACTCTGACAAAAACAAAGAACCTAAGATGCATAATTAGGCTGCAGTCCAGGCTGTGAGCAGAAACATGCCAGTTGGCAAACTAGGCACTTAGGCTCCTGCTGGGGCGTCTAGCAGGGAAGCCGGGTCTGCAAAAACCAAAAACAACAGGCACTGTGGTGACATTTTCTGAGAACGCTGCACTATAACTTGATTTGTAGATATTACTTTGTGACCTCCCCTAGTACACACTAAAGCCTCTCAGCAAGTACTGTGACATTAAATAGATGTTGATACAGCAGTGTGTCCCAGTTTGGGAAATTCTGTAAATACAGCATTAAAATAAAACGGGGGACATCTATCATCCAAAGCTGCTGCATTGGTTGTATTGTTTCATGAAATCAGGAGCAAAATATTTTTTCTGGTTTAAGTTCAAAACAGCTGATAAAACTGAAGCAGCCAATTCTGCTTCAGTTTTATCATGCCTGCATTGTGAATGTGCGCTGGTCAGCCTGAAATTCATTCATCAATGTTAAATAACCATTACTTTTACATCCTGTTCCTAGAGGAGGGAGATTGTCACCATTGTCATAGGAAACTAGATATCTTTTGAGATTGTTTTTGTAAAATCTTTATTAAATGATGTCATTTCCTGGCCTTATAGGCTGCATTAGGGCCGGCTAGCTCAGTCGGTAGAGCATGAGTCTCTTAATCCCCAGAGCTTGGAAGTCGCTTTTGATAAAAGCGTCTGCTAAATGCCTAAAATGTAATGTAATTACAGTTAACTGGGTGTGGGTTTGCCGTTACCTGTTGCTCCGGTACCTATGCTTGAACACACGATCTGCAGAAACTACTGAAGGCTGAGGAAACAAATCTGTTTTTTGACAATGTGTACTATAGTTTTTCTAAAAAATGATGCTGGAATGAAACATTAATCACAATAAGGCAGTGCTTGCTTTAGTTAAGACGTAAGATGCATCTTTCGATAAGTATGAGGTATTGCGGAATTAAACAAAACATTATATCAAGTTAGTGCAGTAATAATAAAATGGTTACATGGCATTTCTAAGGCTTTTGTTAGACCATTATTGTAGAAAATACTAACCAGTTTGATTCCATAATGTGTTATTTAATAAAAATGAACCCCACATTTCTAAAACCAAACCTACACTTGGTTAATTGATACAGTTTTCTGATTTTGTTAAAACTGCTCCAGCCAAGTAAAAGCACAATGAATGCCTCTAACTGTTGGCTGACTTCTCACATTAGTAATAATGTTTCACAAAATGTTATTGTGCATGCATATCTGCTGACACCAACATTACTCAACCTCAGCAGAATATTTTGGGAGTCTTGCCCAGTCCTACATGTTGCTCTTCTGCAGGAAGAAATGGTGATTTACTCTATCACAGAAAGTATGTTTATTTTATCTGACTGTAAAAGTAGGTTTAAAAGATTCCTTCATAGTAACAAATGCAAGGATATAAATACATATCGCAGTTAGTAAAGAAATAAAAGAATACTTATTAAAGAATGAGAACAAGTCGAGGTAAGGAAGCATAAAATAAAAATAATCTGCATTTGAAAACAAATAGATGTTGAAATGAGATTTAAAACACTCAGAGTTTGCTGACAGGACCTCCAGCGCGATCACCACAAGTATTACATTTTGAGCAAAGCCCAGTGGACCAATATAGGATCAGCAACCCACTGATATATGATGGAGCTGAGCTGTGTAAGGCCTTGAAAGTAATTAGAAGGAATTCAGTCCGAAATTTGAGAGGAAGCCAGTGTAGCAAAGCCAGCACCAGGGTAATATGGGAATGCTGTCAAGTTTTAGTAATCTTGCAGCAGACGTTTGAACTAACTGTAATCTCGCTACAGCTTCTTGGCTTAAAAAAGTGCATTACAATAGTCAAAACAATGGAGGATTTGTTCTAGCTGTTGGAGGTAAGGAGTATACTTTAACAGTGTTCCTTAATTGAAAATAACAGCACTAAATCACTGACTTAGTGTTTCCCAAAGTCTAGGTGAGATAAGATAAACTCTACCTTTCTGGAAACCAAGAGAACCAAAGTGCTGATGTTTAAAGCAACATTATGCGAGAATAGATTTTTTTGTGTGTGTGTCTTGGCGCCCCAACAGTTTTCCAGGAGTGCAGTTCGCCATCATGGACAGATGTTCATGTGCATTCTTTGACAAGCTGAAGGATTTCTTCGCTAACACAGCCAAACATCAAGCAAGTGCAACAACACAAGATGGAGCGAGCCAGCTAATATTACTTACTAGTCCAACAGCAAGATGGCCAGCTCGGCGTCTTTCTTGCCAACGACTAAAAGCCAATCTGAGATTTACTGTTGTTCAGCCTCTTGCTCAGTCACTCTCTCTTTTTATCTCCTTAGCTTCCTCCATCAACATCTTCTTCTGTGTCTTCACCTCTGCCATGACGTCTGTACGGAAAATACTGAGTTAGTAAACTCTGTATTACACGTCAATGCACCATTAAAATGATTTTGAAGCTGTTATTTTAAGATAAAATTATGTTTCTTTAAGTCTTTAAATGAAGAATGAAACAAATGCAGTTTTAAAGAGACATGTTATGTTTCCTTTTCACATTCAACACAGTTCAGTGTGTGTGAATTCAAATGAAGTGTCGTGCCATCGCAGGTGTCATATAAGCCAGAATACAGCTCAGCAGCAGCTAACGGGTGAATGCCCTTCATTGGCTCAATATTGCTGTTTATGCTAGAATATGAAATAATTACCCTGTTATTCACATACTAGTAAGGCTTGAAATTTTAAATACTCCCTCGTGGCCCTTTAGGGTTGTCAAAAGGTAGTCAAAAGTTATGGAAAGTCCTCTGTACTTCAGAGTAAATGGGCCAGTTCAGGCTCAGTGTTTAATGTCCAAATCCAATGAAACTGTCCAAAGAGCTGAACACAGCAGTGGCACTGCCCATTTTATTTAAACTGCAAAGCTACAAATTCACATTCGCAGCCTAATGCAGGAAGTCAAAACATTTCCATCTGCTAGCACACATACACAAACAGAAAGTATTCAAACACAACGTGTTATTCGGGATAGCAAATAACATTCAAATGGTCTCCGTTCACAATACAGTTTGACCACTATTTCAAAAACCCTACTCAATAGCAATGACCCCAGTCAAAGCCTCATAAAACTCTCACTCTCCCAAACTGAGACCGAGCTACTTCATTCCAGATTGGAGTCATTACTACAACCTGTTTTGAATAATAGCTCGCTGACGCACAAACGCCGTGGTTTGTGCTGACGGTAGGGTGCTTTGGGTAAGTATAAAAGGAGAGCAAGTATCGCTTTAGGGGCGAGTGGAGACAGGGAAATGAATGCATCAATCAAAATGTTGGGATTGGTTATGAGTCCCAAAGGACAAATGAAACCCACAATGGGGGGATAAAAAAAGAAGCCGTACAATCACACAACGGTACAACAATGCACAGGAAACCATCAGATACATTTGATAAAGATGGCAATCTTCAAAGACTCCTCGGGCCATGACTAAAAGATCTTGTACAACGGAAGAAAACTGAAGTCGGGGCAGGAAGCGAGGTAATGGAACAATAAACCTTGTACCAAAGAAGAACAACAAAGCAATAAAGCAACTTTTGTGAAGTTGTAAATGCTAATGACATCATTTAACATTTGGAAGGTTGCTGTTATTTCTGACTAATTCAATTCCTTCAAAATTCCCAAGGGTGTGTATATATATATATATATATATATATATATATATATATAAATATATAGGTGTTTGTGTATCTGTATGTATAGCAATTTGCACATGGGCCTCAATTACATTTGAAATCACCGGATCCTGATTGCTGCTATTTATCTTCCCGGTGAATATTATTGCTTTTGTTTTATAGCATATGGGGCTACAGTCATATCCGTCATATTTCTCAACACTTTTACTGCTCCCATCAAATATCCTACATGGCTGTGGAGTCGGGCAGCCGGTTGAACATTGAAAGATCTGTTTGGAAAGTGTTGGGGATACGGGTCTTTGTCTATGAATAAATAAATTAACAACTATTTGATGTCCTAAAATTAAATTAATGATCATCAGTCATTGCACAATTGTGGGCATTTTCATTGCCGACCACACAAAGGAGAACTTGCAGGAGATAACAGTATAACTTCCTGACAATTAAAATCATATTTTTTGTGTTAGCTAACAAACCGGTGAGTGGGGATGTTAACTCAGTCAAAGTTGCATTCATTTTTTTTTGTTTCCTGACTAAGTGGACATAATAAAGTTGCAATATCTAAAGAAAAGAAAGACTTTAACATTTATTTGTTGTGTTTCTGTCCACTTGATGATTCTAATCCCAATATTCACTCTCCTTTTAGCTCTGGCAAAAATATACTTTAGCGTTTATAGCTGCTAAACGTGCCGCTGTGTTGACCAGGTAGTGGCTAACTTAGTCTGTCTGCTGTTTGATGCTGGGCAGGTATCTTTATCAGAACAAAACAATGAGCAGTTTCCCTTCGATCCCGAGAGAATTATCTGTGACAGTTCTCTTTGGATTCATCCAAACAAGCAGCTCCTTTCACATTACACTTGAGACTTGATTCTCCCCAGAGGGAAATTCTTTTTCACAGCTCTGTACATCATCACCATTCACACCCGTCACCCATAATCCCCCTCGCCAAAATAAACAGTATTCATACAAGCACATCGCCGTAACGTACAGGACGACACGACATGAGGAACAAACATGACACAACCACACACAGCGAAATAGTCTGTGTACTGTAGAGGGCTGCAATGGCTGCTGGTCCAAGACTTTTGCCAAAGCGAGCCCTTCGGCACCTCAGGGACCTGAACCTGCGCCTGGTAGGAAGGAAGTGTGGAGAAGTGGCAGTTGAGTGGGTGTGTTGTGTCTGTGCTGCTGTTGCTATGTGCGTGATGGCTCTGCTGTTGTGCTCTGAGAGGTTGTGTGTGGGGAGACCAGTGGTTTTTGCACCAGTGTTGGTTACCTGTGTTAGTTTGGCCCATTTAATCTATTATTAATATAAACATATTGATTGGTGCAGCTTTGATTCATTTAGTTCATTCTTAATAGATAGTTGCTTGGCTACGGCATTTTCATTCTGTTCAAGTAGTATCTTTACAAACACAATCAGCTGTTCAGGGACATTCCCTCAATTCTTCCAGAGGATTCAAGGGCTCTGTACGATGTATCATTGATTGGTCCTGCATGGTCTGAAAGTAACAGAAGGACTTATTTAAAGTTGAAATATTGCTTGTCTATGCAGTAGTAGTCGCAAGTAATGTTAGTCTGTAGGTAGGTTTGCTGTGGCTTCATCAAACATTCAGGAGCCTCATCAAACCTTTAGAGATATAGGACCCTGGAGAGTGACAGGTAGAGAGGCAGCTGTGGTCTCCCATGTTTGCACTGTTGGGGGTTGAAACAAGGGTATTGAAAACATGACCAAACACACTTTGGGCATAATAGGTAACTTACATTGATGCTAGGTTTATTTATCCACAGCGCATCGTTAATGTGCTACTGTGAATAAAGTGGCTCTCCAGTACGTCACTGAGTTGCTGCAATGCCAGTCGACTTCTAACGCGTGCAGTAATCATCCGCTGTGTAACGCTCAGTCCAATTGCCTACATTTATCTACAACATATTCCTCTCCCGGCATGCAAGACAACTGGCTGCATTTCCCTTTGCTGTATAAATGCAGTTCTCTTGTGGGTAACTTCCCCCCCAGTGTTCAAAAAGTGTATTACACCAACATAAACAAACAAATAAATAAACTATGACACTAACCTGATTTTGTAACATTTACTTTTTTACATCCTCAGTACAGTGGTGAGAAAAATAGGAGCCCATGACCAGTACAGCATTGGAGCCACTTTAACAGCTGCTGCTGCAGAATTATGTTAGCTTTTCCTGAACCATGAAGGACAGAATACATTTGTCCCAAATAATTGCTGTAAGATGTATGAATGTAAAAATGTAGATGGAAAGCTGGAGCTTGTTGACAGTATGACGTAGAGGATGGCTGACTGAGAATGAAGCCTTCCTACAGTATTTACTACAAGGGGAGCGAGAATAATACTGGGATAGATTCACTGTAATTTCTTCCAACATATTCTTTTACATCTTTGACACATTTATTTCACAATTTACTAGGTAAGGACCCTGTTTTCTGAAATGTTCTAATAATCACCTATTCATCCCATTCATTACTTTATTCACAATGGTGTATACATACACTGGTAAGTCACCTCTCAACTTAGCTTTTTTTTTTCTCATCACATAATCAGCTATAAGTCGCTTCTCATTTTGTCACTTTAGGTGTAAAGATGCCAGGAACCCAAAATACAAGGACAATAACGTAGGTGCATAATAAAATTGCACAAATCTTTAGTAATAACCGCTCAAAATATATTTATAGAGCAGTTCAAGGTTATAAAATAGATTGGCCCCATATCAGCACTTTCAACTGGTTTTCTCAGCTTGTCTCTACGTGATATATAAATAAAGTTGTGATACTATAAATATAAAACATGTGCAGTGTATTCACCAATGAGGACAGACTCCAGTGACGTTAGTTACAACTCATTAAAAGCTACCTTAACAGAAAGCGGTACAGATTCTAACAAATCATAATGTATTTTAAACTGATTTTGTGTATAAAAGTCATAATCTTCAAAGGAACTTCAGCTGTCAGATAAATGTGGTACAGCTGCAGTATTTCTCTCTGAAATGCAGTGAAGTACAAGTGTAACATATGTCAGTGCTTTCTCAGTTATTTATCTTTTGTCTCTGTATCACCGCGTGGCTTTAAAATCTAAGCATGTTTCAATAAAAATGTGTTTAATTCTGAAGCCTCCGCTCTCATTCATCCCAAGCAGTCGGAGCAGCGCTGTGGTTTTTAATAAACTAGTGGCCGAGGTTCATCCTGTGCAGCTATTTTTTATTTGTGCTCAAAACATCACCCCCCCCCCCTCACTCTCTCTCTCACTCTCACTCTCACTCTCTCACACACACACACACATTAATATACAGAACATGCACACTTACCACCTTACAAAGA
>JAVQJD010075260.1:0-29565 GCA_036023655.1 Nannoperca australis
AATAATAATAATAATAATAATAATAATAATAATAATAATAATATTATAGACATCCACAAAACAAATACAGGAGGAAATATTTCATAAAAACAAAAGGCAATGAGAAAAATATAGTGTTACAGAAATACCTTTGGGGCAACAGAAGAAAAATGGATTTATATCTAAATCATCTAATTTTTTGTTGTTTTATTTGTCTTTATTTTGAAACAGAGTTCAAAGATATTAGAAATGGACTGTAGTGGAGACCATAAAATACCAAACCTGAAGGATTCTTTTATATATAACATCCAAAAAGAGAAAAAGAATAAAATAGCAGCTTTGTTCTGTACAGACATAGAGGCAAACATTTTGAACCGTAAAAAGGTTTTTAAAAAAGTGACAAAACCAATGATGTGTATAAAAACGATCCTGCAGTCTAAAATACAACTGTAAGACCTTTATATGTGGTTGAAATGTAGAGAAACTAATGACTATTCCAAAAGAGACCTGCTGTGATTTAAAAGTAGTCTCTAGGCTACTAAAATCCGATCCAACACCTTCTCGTTTTCTGTCTCAGGTCTGCGACTCGTGTGTTTGTTGTGGCGTATTCGGTGCCATTTAATTTGAACAGCAGTATCAGCGAACAATGTTCACCTCCCACATGAAATGCACACTTATAAAATGTCAGATAAGGTTTGCAGTAATTTGCAGTGTGAGACGGATGCTTTGATGTTTTGTCTAGATTTTTTAAAATTATTAAAACAAAGACTGAGGCTGTGAATCAGAGTTGGCTGACTCAAGTCACATGTGTACTTCCTACAGATGTTCATTAGAGGGACGTGATGAAGTGGAACGTTTTTAGTTAGATCTGAATGGACTTTGGTGGTGCTACAGGACGTTTCGATAAGCCCATCACCTGCAACAGCGTGCTGGCTTTCCAAATGTTATTGTACGGAAACTATAGGAATGAATGATTATTTTGACTAATCTGCCAATTCTTTTCTCAATTAATTGATCAATTGTTTGATATATGAAATGTCGGAAAATAGTGAAGAATGCCCAAGCTGATGTCTTCAACATGTCCAGTTTACTAGCAGCAAATCTTCACATATGGAATAAATTACCCAATCAGTTGCAGATTTTCTGTCAGTTGACTCATTATTTCAACTTCATGAAAATATAATGACATTTCAAAATTGTTCTTTTTGATAAATCCCCCGTTTGCATTTAAGTTGAAGAGTAAAAAGCTACGATCTGCTGCATATCACTTGTTATTCTTTGGGTGTCCCGTGTACACAGCTGATCATAATTCCCAGAATAATTATGCTTTATGCCACAAATATGGATTTGATTGGTTGAAAGAAACATTAACTTAAAATGTTTAGTTTAGTGTTTCTTTTCAAAGTGTCACAAGGCTTGCTAGCTTTATTCCACCCCCAATGCAGATTCTCAGAAAGCTTTGACTGCAGGTGTGAATGCAGCCCATCCCAACAGTAACACCGTATACTGTCCTGTTATAACCCCTCCCAACACACACACACAACTGCTCCAGGAGCAGTTGGTACTAAAAGATAGGCATGCAGTCTGAATACCACCAAACAATTCTGGTATTATTTCCCAGACAGACTTATCTCAACTCTGAATCACAGCCTTAAACAAGAAGGGAGACCTTTGTGAAGTTGAAAAAACGGCTTGATTTGGCAATAGTTTGGCAGATACACAATAGGCCCTCCTCTTCCATTTTGACCCACTTCTGACGGTAACTACACCCACAGAAATATCAACAGAAAAACGAAACAATGATAAGAGGCATCTTCACTTAACACAAGCAAGTCCGCTCATGCAAACAAAGTCACTTTGATGGAAAGTCATTTAGAAATGGAGCTATGCCATATTATAGAGAGAATCACGTGTTTGTATAAATACACACTCAGAAATCCACAACATCCTCTCTGAAATCATCAGGAAAAAAGTGCTCTTCTGTTGGATTTGCTGGCAGATATGTTAAAAAAGGATTTTCTTTAAGTTCATGTCTAAACCTGTGAATCAGGATACATGCCTGTGTTGTTTTCCTTCTCGAAGGACTTGTGTAACAAAGACTGAAATTCAGGCTGCACAGGAAGGAGTTCCCCAGTGTCGAGTCTGAGCCACCAAACTCCAAACGCTTTAGCAGTTTTCTGTGCTATTTTCCGGTTTTATATAGTTTGACCTTAAAGGAGTGGAGAGACAGTCTACTGGCACACAGTAGAGGAAAGTCATTTCTTACCTCATCCATCCCTCCTTAAGAAATGGAGGAGAGGTTTGTGTTACCCTGTGTAAGAGGAGGAGGGGCTGGTCTGATATCAGCAGGCCGACGACTGGGGCAGTGGTAACGCCCGTTCGTTCTTTCTGCCCCCATTCATGTGTGCATAGGGTTGCATCTCGTCAAAGTTGGGCCGCAGCACCACAACAGGCCCGTTGGCCGATACATGTCCTGAGTGCTTGTCCAAGGCTTGGCCTGGGGACGCCGAGGCAACCGGGCCAGGGGAAGAGGGAGACACAGGTCCCAGTAATGGAGTACTCGGGCCTTGCATGGGGGATAACTGCTGGGTAGAAGGAGGCGGCGTGCCTCCCGTACACCCCGACGAGGTGGGGGCGGCGGCAGCAGAGGGCTGCCTGGTGGATGCAGGGTCCAATGGAATGTTCTCCATGTTTTCTACCTCCATGTCCAGCTCCTCGGTGTCCGGCGGCTTGTTCTCCTCACTGTAGAAGAAGCTCATTTCCCTGAAGGGAGGATCCAGTTCATCTTTGATGCTGCTGATGATCTCCAGGAAGGACGGACGCATCTTGGGGTTATACTGCCAGCACATTCTCATCAGCTCAAACCTGCGAGTGACGTGCAAAAGAGAAAAGGGTTAGGAATGTACAGCCAATAATTTTGTTTTTGTAATTAACACTAAAACAACCATAAACTGACTTAATTTAACAAACTTACTATAGACTGCTTAAGCCCATATAAGCTGTGGCTTAACAAAAAAACAACGATTTTTGTCCCCCATCTCTGAGTGTAATTATGTAATTATGAGGAATGATTACAGCAGCCTACCACTCTCTAATGTATGTATGGGCATGTGAGTATTGTGTTAATACAGATTTGAAAAACTTTAGGGTGGTAAGACTTCACTGTACTCGCCAGCAGGTGGCAGGAGACACTGTCGTTTAAGCCCATTTCAATACTCTGGCACTAAAACCAGTTCACTTTATTGATCTTGGAAAAAACTAAACTATGTAGACACATTTCTTCCAGTGCAGTACATTAATAGAGTACCAGAAACTAGACTAATATACTGCTTCTCACTGGACTACTACTGTTGACTACAATAAACTGGTTGACAGAAGCTCTGATTAATCTTCCTGTTGACTGGTTGGAGATTATTCCGTGCCTTTCAGAACATCCACATAAACAGACTCAGACTTTATGGTTCACATTTTGTTTAATAATCCTACGTTAGTGGGTGTGAATATAATGTATATATCTTTAGCCTAATGGCAACAGCTCACACACTAAAATGGATGTGTGAAATCACTTACAAATGCATGCCCTTATCCCTTGGGCTTAGGGCATACAGGTTTGTTGTTGACAGGTACTTTCAGTGAACATACCAACTATAATTTAATACTGTCCAGTTAAAATGCTACATTGGCTAAATGTCCCAATCTTGTGCTTTAATTACATGTATCGGGTCAATTCAATAACTTTTTTAAAGGAGGTTCAAATGAGACATTTAACATTTGAATGTGTTTTATTTATTGCTACATTTGAACACACAGTGAGATGAGTAATGCAGCATGTACTCAGCAGCACAGTAAATCATACGTAAGGTTACTGTGCCAGGCCAGCAGCCGAGCTTTGGGAATGTCAAAACAACATCATAAAAGGGAGGATTATTACAGTTTTGTGTGATGCTACACCACACGCCACAACTTCAATTATACACAAACAAGCTAAGAATACTCTCCAAGGCTCCGCTGACACCTCAGTCATCTCTCCTCCACTCTTGCTGTTCCCTCTCTCTTGTTTTCTTTCTCTCCCTCTCCCCCAGTGGTCTCTTTGCAGCCTACAACAGCCTCTGCAGCTGGGTGCCAGCTCCTCTCTGCACAGAGGAATTATGGGTAGAGCTTTCCTAAGCACGCGCCTGCTTCATACTCTGAAGCAGCAGGGGGGCGGCTCTGGCTTGTTTTTCAGCAGCGCAGCAAGTGTCTTAAAGTTGATGTTCAAATGTCCAAACCCACGCAGCAAAGACCTCCAATGAAAAGACGTGTAATGCTTGGAGCCGGGCCAAAGCACCAGGGCTGTCTGCGTAGTTCTGACCCGCTGAACCTTTTACCCCACCATCTGTTGCTGCGCACAAGGCTTGTTGATGCAAATTTTGAAAACAAACACTGCAGTAAATCTAGACTTTTTGTCAGCATGATGCCAATCATGGCAAACAGAGACACATGCTATTGCCATTTAGCTAAATTAGCTAGCTTATTTTTGACCTGTCGTCAAAACATGTAACAGCCGACTAGATGAGATATACATTATACACCTAATATTATGACCACCTGCCTAATATTATGTAGGACCCCTTTTTACCGCCAAAACAGCCCTGACCCGTCGAGGCATGGACTTCACCAGACTTCTGAAGGTGTGCTGTGATATCTGGCACCAAAATGTTAGCAGCAGATCCTTTTAAGTCCTGAAAGTTGCGAGGTGGGGCCTCCGTGGATCTGACTTGTTTGTCCAGCACATCCCACAGATGCTCAATTGGATTGAGATCTAGGGAATTTGAAGGCAGTCAACACATTGAACTAGTTGTCGTGTTCCTCAAACCATTCCTTAACCACCAGGTAGGTGGGACGTGTCAAAGTGACGTCCACAAGAACAGCAGGACCCAAGGTTTCCAAACAGAACACTGCCCAAAGCACCGCACTGGCTTTGCCGGCTTGCCTTCTTCCCATAGTGCATCCTGGTGCCACGTCTTCACCAGGTAAGCGACGCACACGCACCCGGCTATCCGCATGATGTAAAAGAAAACGTGATTCATCAAACCAGGCCACCTTCTTCCAGTTCTGATGCTCACGTGCTCATTGAAGGTGCTTTTGGCACTGCGTGTTCTGACACCTTTTTTCAGAACCAGCATGAACTTTTTCAGCAATTTGAGCTACAGCAGCTCTTCTTTTGGATTGGACCATACGGGCCAGCCTTTGCTCCTGACGTGCATCAGTGAGCTGTCTGTTTACCGGTTTTCCTTCCCTTGACCACTTTTGGTAGGTACTGACCACTGCAGACCAGAAACACTATCACAATTTGGCTCTCTTACATCCTTATGCTTGGCCATTTTTCCTGCTTCCAACACATCAACTTCGAGGACAACATGTTCTCCTGCTGCCAAATATATCCCACCCACTGACGTGCCCTTGTAACAAGATAATCAATGTTCTTAGTGGTCATAATGTTATGGCTGATTGGTGTATGTACTATATAATAACAATTTCTTCTTTACCTGCTCATGCACATTTGGTACAAATTAAATTCCATTTTAAACGCCCAGATGTGCTGTGTTAATAAAGCTTTACTGACTGAGCTTTAACTTGTATTTGCGTGATCAAGGTGTTCCGCTTAGCTTGATATGTTTAGCTGTACGACTGCACGTATAGTGAGCGCTTAACTATAGTGAGTGCCCTGAGATAACTTTGTTATGATATGGCGCTATATAAATAAAATTGAATTGAATTGAAATTAACTGTAGTCAGATCCCTTGTATGCGTCAAGACACTTGGACAATTAATCTGATTCTAAAGTGTTGTGCTACAAGTAAATATCTGGTGTGATAGTGTTAAAATGGTGCTTTCAAAATGAAATATGGTGGCAGTCAGGGATTTAAAAAAAATAAAATTCTTAACTGGTCTAGACACAGCAAAAATTTCACCAGACTAAGAGATGGACAAAAATACCTTGAAACACTCCGATACAATACAGAAACAAACAAACTTTCAGGCCAAGTGTGAGTGTAAAGTGTTTAATGAACCTGAACGGGAATCTCTCGCGAAAGAACTGCAAAACTTCACACATGCAGCATCCCCAGAGTGGTGAAACCTTGATGTATAATAGCACTGTAAGTGATACTGCACATAACACATTAATTCAGGAGGTTTAATATGATCAGAGTCTGTGTTTCATTTTCACCCAGCCCTGAAAGGGAGAATGCACTTTTGTCAAGAACCTTCAGACAGAAACCTGGTAAATCCAATCAGTGACCCATAGCTACCTGACCATAGGAAAGACAGTACAAGGTGGAGACACTGAAAGCTCTCCAAATATGACTCATCCCTCCCTCTGTTTGTTATCCTGCCAACTTTCTCTTTCTATAAAGTCTTTGTATGGACTTCTGGCTTCACTACACTTCCACAGTCTTCTGGAAATCATCATTAAGTCACTACAGGAGAGGCGACCAGCAGCAGCAGACTGACTTCCCTGTATGTATTGCAGACCAGGAGGCTAACCCCCCCACCTGACCACCACCACCTCTGTAACACAATCCACACACTCCTGTAATCAGGACAAAACAGCCAGGCTGCCATAGAAACCAGAGGTTTGTGTCTGCACAACATGCTTTTTTTTTTCTACACGCACTCTCTTTCTAAGGTGAGGTCAGCCATGAAGAGTGGGAGGGGAGAGAGCAGAATGCCTTCTTATTGAGGTCAGAGACTGAGAGGACAAATGCATGTATCGAATTATAAATGAATTAATGAATTCTTTCTACGTCTCTCTCACTCCCCTTTGCTGACGGACAGACACCATCTCGCCCCTCATGCCCGTTCTCGGCGGCAGGAATGATGGGCATCTTTCACACATGGGTCGTGGCATCCCTTCTATGGACCTGACGGGTGAGGAGGCTTCTCAATGCCAGCTGACCACCGTGCATGTCGTCAAAGGACCACATTTAACCTGTGACGTTAATGTCAGGCCTCATCTTGGCTGTGCCTTAGTATACACACCACATGCCATCCTACACACTTAAAACCAAAACTTAAAATAGACGCTGGGCAAAACATTGAGACCGAAGGCGTGTGCGAGGCAGTGGAAGTAGATGATAAAAAAAACACAAACCTGAAAGGCCAAAACTGAATGATATCTCGCAGTTATTGAACACAGATACAAGGAGACTTACAGCATGTCAGGGCAGTTGTCAGGTTTGTCCAAGAGTCCTCCCTCCATGACAAAGCGCAGCACTTGTTCATTGGACATGCCCTGGTAAGGCTGTTCTGCTAAGGTGGCAATCTCCCACAGCACGACACCAAATGACCTGCGATAAAAAAGGACACACAATTTTATAACATTTTATTATTCTACCACTACAAATCATGTACAGTATACCTTCCATTCATGCTAATATGCTGTAGTATTTTCGACTTTTGAATTGTTTTTTTCACTCCTTTCCAGTTGCCAGTTGTTTCTTTTTTCTTAACAAAAAATCTGCTTACTTGCTTGAGTTAGGTAATCCATACACACAGTCATTATAATGTCTCCCTTTATTGGTGGATAAACAACACAACGTGTTGCATTGCCACACAGCAGTAGCATTATGCAACTTTTAAGTGGAGACTGAATGTGTAGTCTATGAATGTTTTGCAGTAAATTGCTAATTAAAAGCAAAAAAACAAGCAGAATATATTCGATGAGGCAAGCTAAAAACACTGGTATGGTCCTTTTAAAGCTGCATTAATCAATATTTTGGTATTAACAATGGGTCAAATTACTATGTGGATTGTGAGAGAATTATCACCCAACCCTGCAGTTCCCCACAGCTTTAAACTTTGCAAGGTGATGTTCTGCCAGTGGCCCAAAAACAATCAATAAATTCAGCTTTAAGGTGCTTTGAATGTAAATGGTATTCTACACTTGTGTTTAATTGAAATTCATTCATAGTTTATTGTTCATGGATTTTTTGCCCCTAAATGGCCTAAACAACAGATTAATGTTGCTTCAGATAATATAGGAATTTAAAGTGGCAGTATTTTAGTATGAGTAACCTGCTGACTACAATGTAATGGTCAGAGCAAGAGTAACCTGACAACATCTAGTGAGCAGAGGGTGTTGGAGAACAATATGAGAGAACCAACACCATGGAGAACCTAAAACCTGGCAGCCCAAGTATGAAGAACAATGTGAGCTGTGTATCGGTGTACCAGGCAGTGAGTCACAATTATTTCATTACTGAAGAACATACCTCAGTTTAAAGTATTTACAGTAAACCTCATGCTACCTTGCACTGAGATTACTATGAAACTATTCATGAAGAAAATGCTTAACTTGACTAACAAAGACCACAATTTTTGTTCACTCTTGGTAGTCATATTTTTAACCACTGGCATGAGTGTATAAAACAGCCATATTACAACACTGCATAGAACTGGCTGAAACAGTCTTGTGCAGACAGACAAAGAAAACACATTCACACAGCTTTTCTTGATCAACAACATAAAAAAAATCACCTACTCATGGATCCCTTAAAGGAGCCCAGAATGGGTTTGTCTTACACTTAACGTCATCTGAACAACATCAAAGTGGAAGATATAGTACACAAATGTGGAGGTGGGTTTGTGCTGGCACTGCAACCTATCATTTGAGAACATCTGGAGCAGTTTAAGCCCACTCTTAGGGACTGACCCGTGGGACATTTTGACTTGGGAAACAAAAACTTGCAAGGGAGCTTACTAAGGAGCTAGTAAACACTTGCCTTTCTCTACAATAATATCTCTCCAGATAGAAAAATATAGCAGAAATGCAAGCTAAGGTTTCTTATAATTTGATGGTTTTGGAAGTACTAGCTGTCATAGCATACACAGAGAAGATATAGGGCAGGAAACGCATGTTGAAAGTGTTAAATAAAGAATATTGTTAAGGATGTGAAGTGGTCAATATGTTTTTATAGTTTTGACTCCACAGCATGAACTGCTTTAGTGTATCCACACGCACAAAGACACACAATATGTAGACATTTCTGGAATACTTTGCGAGTCCCCCGGATTAGGGCAGGTATCCGCATGTATAATGCAGGCTTGTGAGTGTGTATAAGAGAGTGATGTGTTCTCATACCAGACATCCGACATTGTAGTGAACACGCCATCTTTTAGCGACTCTGGAGACATCCAGCGAACAGGCAGCAGGCCCTTTCCTCCTTTTCGGTAGTAATCCGTCTCATAAATATCTCTGGTCATGCCAAAATCTGAAGACAAAAATGAAAACAGAGGTTGGGGAAGCCACTAAATATCACTCATTCTGTGTGGGAGAAGAAGCTCCTGAGAGCTCATCCATTCCCTCACCTCCTCCCTCCCTCTGTCCATCTACATTAAGACTCCACTGCCTCAGGCACTCACTGAAATCCAAAAACTTATTTTCGAGGCTGGTAGAGTGAGATCAGCATTGAGCAACCAGGGTAGGCTGAGGGCATTGTATTAACTTGACTTACCTCCAATCTTCACAGTGAAGTCCTCAGCTACCATGCAGTTCCTGGCAGCCAGATCTCTGTGGACAAATTTGTTGGCATTTAGGTACGACATGCCGTCGGCGATTTCCCCTGCCATCTGGATCATCTTTTTGAGCGGGGGTAGGACCTGGCTGGTGGAGTTCTGTGGCAGAGTGAGAGGCGAGATTAGGGCGAATGGGAAAAGAGCATGAAAAACACTGTTCGGTCATCTTTTTCCGCGTTCCACAACACCCAGTTCCAGTTCAGCATTACAAAGTGAGAGATGGATGCTGTGTTTGTGTGGAAATGTGCACATGGGTGTTGGGGAAAGACAGAAAAAAAGGTGAACAGGATGTGTGTATGTGTTCACACATTAGCACGTATGTATGACAATTCACACCAACACCTATTTCTGTAAGAGACAGACAGCATCTAATATAGAGCTGAAGTGTGCACGTGCGTGTGTGTGAGAAAAAGCTGCTTACTTCTTTTCGCAGAGAGCGCAGGTGGCTCTTGAGATCTCCACGGGTCATCAGCTCCATTATCACCAAGGTTGGCTGTCCCTGAGAGACCACGCCCAGTAGCCGCACCTACACCAATCACAAAACAGCAGAGGTCAAGGTGGAATGAGTCAAAAGCTGTGTCCCAGGTCCAAACCACACATTAAAGCAGGTTTTGTGTTTGTACAGAAAAGGTGACAAAATAAATCGGTCAGTAAGCAAAGCAAAGAACCCTTCATTTTTGAGTGTGCTGTTGATGGATTGAATTTTCCCACAATGCAATGCACATATGCAATGTAGCAGCTGCTCACAGCTGGAAATAAATTTAAAACTAACTGCAGATGGCGGTGAAACAGCTCCAAAAACACCTCAGAAAGCAAAAAACATTTGACTTTCTCTCTGTAGTTTAACTGGAAGTGATTATCTAAGTCCCAGTTTGACTGATGTCCGATGGCACATGCATATTATCACTTCCTGTTAGTATAACATGAGTACAATATGAAAGATATCAAAGATTAGTATATAGCGTAATGTATCAAATGTGTAGATTGTTTGGTAAGTAGCACACTAGGTTAAAAGAAATGGTTCAATTGTTAATATTTCACATACATTTATATATAGAAAAAAACAGTTTCTCTTTAATTTGCTTTGGAGACTAATAAAATAAATTTCCTTTAAATTATTCAAATTTACTTTAATAATTGAGTGTTTGGCTTTTTAGCAACCATACTTGATAAAAACAGCAGCTTTCTAGCCTTCCAAAGGGAAAACACATGCGTTTAACGAAGTTAATGAGGCTGTGATCACACTGATGAGAGAATGTACACAGTCTCACGGAGGCTGAGCTCTGCCTCAGGCTGCGTGAGTAAAGATAATCACGGTGCACTCAGTGCTTGTGACCTGCTGACACCTTTCACTTTGCATCGATGCAGATTAATTAGGAAATAATGATAATGGAGAGCACTGTCTTGAAACTGGGTTTCAAAGTAACAATTTGTTACTTTACTTTTAGCCATATTGTGATAATTTTATCTGCATTTATCTAGGCTTTTCTCACTCAGGTGCCTGATGGTAACCATTTTAGACAGGGTCCCTCTTACCACATGGTGACAGTTGAACTCCTTCATGACAGAGGCTTCGTTCAGAAACTCAATGCGCTCCCTCATGCTGGCCGACTCATTAACTGTCTTGATGGCCACTCGTGTCTCAGGTTCGTCCTTGACCACTCCCTTGGCGAGGCCTTCGTACACCATGCCAAAGGAGCCCTGGCCCAGCTCCTTGTGCATCGTGATCTTCTCCCTGGCCACCTCCCACTCATCCGGGACGTACACTGGCACGAAACAAAGGACAGCAGGTCTATACCACATACACACCCCGAAGTATATCAGTGAAGGAAATGAGAAGCTATTCAATATTCTTACTCTCAGCAGCACTAAAGTACTCTGGGTTGACAGAGGCATAAAGGACTCCATTCCCCAATCTGTCGCTATTCCTGTGGACACAAAGACAGCCATGTTAGTCAGCAGGCCGCTCTTATTGTGGATGGGATGTGTAAGTCTCTATGAGAAGTCTACTCTTTACCACAGGGGAAATATTAATGAGAACAACACCTATTAACTATTAATGTTACACTGGTCATTAAATTTCATGAGCATAGCGTGGTAGAGCAACATTATCAAGAGACTTTGTCTGACAATGTGGAAAGCATGTTCATAAAGATACTTGCCTCTTTTTGTTCACAAAAAAGAGAATCGTGGTGAGGCTGGCAATGAAAAGCGTCACTACGATGGGAATTATGATGACCAAGTAGAACGTAACCCCATCGTCTCCTGTCAGACAGAACAGAGAAATACAGGTGATCAGCACTGACTATAGGTGTCATTCCTTATCTACTTTAAATTAGTTTAAATTTGCCAGTCCACAGTATTTAATGTGTTTCATTACGTTTGGGTGGAGGCACGTAGAAGGACACACTCTCCGTCCAGGAGCCGTTCCCCGCTAGTGAAGTGGCACGCACACGAGCAGAGTAATTCCCTGAGCCCAGGTTGGTCAGCCGAGCTCCTCTGTGCTCGCGGTAATGCTGTCGTGACACACACTCGTGTTTCTCAGGCTGAAAAGAAAAAGAAACGTTCTGTTAATAAAAATAAAGCCAGTATATGAACTGTCAGATCTATCACAAGTCCCGCTCCACTCAAAAGTGTGTTTTGCTTTTGTTACATCACTTGGATGTTTGAGCTTCACTGTGCAGAATAATGTATGTGCAGAGTTTGACATTAGAAAGCTGTTTACACATCCCTCTGCAAGGGAGGGAATGTTTCTTTGTGCTCACCACAAGAGTTTTAACATCTTTTGTCTCACAGAGAGTTAACTTTTTATATTAACTATATTTGCATATTTATAGATTCATTTTTCAAGAATGAATTTTTAACCACTTGATTGAACTTTTTTGTGGACAAACCATATCAGACACAAACTAATCCTAACCAGTATTCATATATTTTTAAGTATTTTGATAAATGTCTTAAAACATGTCTGAAGGGGTCTGAAGGGGTCTTCGGTTATACCCAACCTGGCTCACCTCAGTCCCCAGACGGAACTTGATCTCATACATCAGGATGAGTCCATTGGGCATGATGGGCTCAGGCCAGTGCAGCACCACACAACCCTCAATCTTGTCACTCCTCTCATAGATAACCTTTCCGGGGATGTCATCTGCTTTGACTGGGAGACACATGCACAACATTATAACTGTCCACAATGTGCTGTAACTAAGGGTGTTACATCATAATGTGCCACATTTCCATCATAGACTGTATCCAAGTCCATTTCTAACCTGCAGGTTTGGTTCTGGAGAAGACGAAGGCTCCAGCGCTGCAGCGCCCCACCTCCTCGTTGCAGGCGTGGATGTCAATGCGGTAGACAGTGAAGGGCCGCATGTTAGGGATCTCTAAATATTCTGCTGTGCTCTTGTCCTCTGAGAAGGGGTACTCCTTAATAGGAGGAATGCCATCTGTACTATTATCCCCCGAGCCCAGCGTGGTGTTCCCACTACCAACGCCATCATGCAACAGTGTGTTGTTAGCCACACCAAAAACATCTCTTCGTCGACGATCTGGAGGTCTGAAATACAGAGGGTCAAACAGATGTAACAGCTGTAAGAACGATGATTTAAGTATAATGAGTACTGTTATGACAATAAAAGACAAATAGGTGTCTTAGAAGTCCTATTGTTACTAATATTTGTAGTTTTATTACTCCCAAAAGCATTTTACACTAAGCTGAAGCATCCTGCTAAACTGGGTGGTGTGAGTGTGTGTGTGTGTGTGTGTGTGTGCAATGTGTCCAGATGCTGCATTCTACTCCCTGTGGAGCTGTGTGGAAGGATGAGGTCAGACAGATCACAGCGAGGTGGACAGACAGAGACAGGCAGACACAGAGATTTTTCACAGTAAAAAAAAAAGCTGTTTTCTAACTGTATTGACAACAGGTGATATATACAGTTTATGGAGCCTCAAAAGAGCTTTGGCAATGTATAAAAAGCTTAGAAATTGTTATGTAATGGCTCTGACTGTCGCACTGACATTTCAGCATTCTTCTCTGACAGTTAGAACTGGTGCGGTACAATCCAAAGTCCAGCACTCAAAGAACTGCTACTTTTACAACTGAAAATACATAAAAAAGATCTGATTAGTAAATCTTGGGCTATCCTGTATAAAAAAAGTGATACAGCATTAGGGAGAGAGAAGGATAGATCCCACTCAGAGGCCAGATGAAAGAAAGCTTGAGGGATCTAATTTCTGTATGTGCAATAAGAGTGTAAAGCAGGGCAGTCCAGACACTATGAGAAGGCTCATTAGCTGACTGAAGCATGACCTTATAACTAACTTACTACAGTTGGTGTCCTGACCTCGTCCGCTAAAAAAAGATCTACCTTTACGCAATGGAAGACGAAAGCTGTGACTACACATTTAGTCTGTGGCAAGTAGGGCACAATACTATCAGTTGGCTTTAACTGCAGCAACACATACTGCAGGCTCACAAAGAAGAGGTTCCTCATCAATTCATTTTGTATGTGAACTCATGAGTTTCAACAGCAGGGGATTACAGTAAATAAATGCTCCAGTTAGCTGTTTTGGATCGTACCACAAGGTCTCCTAAACAGACACTGGCAGACATCCCTTTTGTGCAGCCACCCTCCTCTCCTCCAGTAAATCAGTCTGCTTTCCTTGCAGCACTTTCTGTTTCTCTTGTGTCGCTGATGGGGCTCTTCACTAATTCATTTAAATTCCAGATGGATTCCCTGTACATTTCCTGGCAGCTGTCTCGCTCCAGAAAAGAAAAAGAAAAAAAAACAAAAAACGAGTCCCAGACAAAGAGAGTGTGCAAGGGGAGGAGGAGAGTGGAGTGGGACAGAATGGAAAACATTTCCTCTTCTTTCTTTCTGTCTCTTTTTCCCCTCACCCTGGGTCTAAACCCTGAACTTTTGAAAAAACCTCCCCGATTCTCGAGGCCTTTCCCTGGAGTGGTTTGTAATAATGCTGGCTCTGTTACAGTGGAGAGTCTGTGCATACGCAGGCTGAGCCCTTTGCAGCAGGCCCGGGACCTCCCTGTTTCCTAGACAGCTATACTATAACAAATCAACACAGCCAGACTGAGAAGGGGGGGGGGGCGGTATGACTTAATAGAAACCTATGTTTTATTATTCTTCCTAAGACATATTGATCCAATACCACAAGAGCATTGCAACAGAAAAGAGAAGGGCACCGATTTACGAATGCAGAGACTGTGTCTCATGTGACTGTCAACAAGAGAATAAAGGGGTGTGGGAGAAGAATGGAGCGGGAGTCTTTGAAACAGTGAAACATCCTTGGCCACGAGCAAGTTAAATGATAACACAACACAGATGTCAGTTCCTATTGTGCAAAAGAAAAGCCTAAGCAGGAACGAGTGTGTAAACTAACTAGGCCCTTTAGACTCCTTAATCACATCTCTCTCCTGGGTTTGTTTGTGTTGCCTAAATTGCTGCCTGCTAGGTCCTAACATCCCCCATGCCACCGTTGCCATAGCAACAGAAAGCCACAAGAGCGCTAAGACGGCTTTGGATCGTACTCAGCATGTCTCCTCATCTGCACCGCCCGACAAAAAAGGGCAGAGCGCAGCGGGCCTGCTCAGCCCACGTCAGGTCCATCTACACCCCCCCATGCTTGGATCCTGTCAGCTCCGCAGAGGAGCCATTACACCCAGGCCATCACCTCATTCCTCTTTTTGACCCATCTGGGCAAACAGGTTCAGCTTTTTGATTGCCATCTCCGCAGAATGAAAGAAGGCACAGAGCAAGAGCTTTAAACCATTTAAGAAAATCACTGTGAAGCTGATTTTATATCTCCACTCCATCTGTGGCTTACTGTACCTCGGCAGAAAGATGGCATTGTGAAGGAAGTTCTCGAAAACTTTAAAAAAGACACGGTCATCCTTCTCCCGGTCCTTCTCTTCGGGCGTCTTCTGGCAAGCACAGCATGGACCCTTCTCTGCCCCTGCCAGGTCTGAGTTGGTGGGCTTGGTGTTTTCTTCCATGTCTGTGAGACCTGTGGCTGGGATACGAATCGGAATCTTCAACTCTGTTTAAGGAGAAACCAAGAGGGTTTAGCTATACGTATAAGCATATGCTTATAATATTTTTTGACACATTTCCTGCCCAGTTAGGTTTCAATATTAAAGGAAATGGCATAACATTTTGGGAAACACACTTAATTCACTTTGTTTTCAAGAGTAATGAAAATATTGGAGTAGAAGCAGCTAGCCAGACTGAAAGATCGGCATCTCTAAAGCTTATATGTTGTTTGTATCATCTGTACAAAAATCAAAGCGTAAATATGACCAGTTTCTCCCCCTTTCCAGTGTTTACTCTAAGCTAAGCTAACTAGCTTCTGGCTGTAGATGCATATTAAAGTACACTGCTAAGGTGAGCACAGTACCGTATTCTTGGCAAGAAGGCAAATACTGTAAAACACATTTCCCCAAAATGTATTTTATCAAATGACAAGGCTCATCAGTAGGAAAGGTCAGACAATAAACGTATGATTACTGCTGTAGAATAAGTAATGCAGACCTTTGGAGCAGTAGTTATGTTGGTAGAGCTCCCTGTCCTCAGGCTGCTGCTGCCAACGGACCAGATAGTAGGTCAGATTGCCGTTGGGAAAGACTGGAGGTGACCACTTCACCATCAGCTTGGTTGAGGAGTTGGCATATGCACGAGGTTCTTTGGGTATAGACGGTACTGCAACATGGCCAAAGTCATGGTATGTTACATTAAAATGTACTTACCTGGTTACGCACAGTAATTACTGAGAAGGTGCATTACCATCACAAGTAATTTACCAACAGATGGTTGGACTTACGAGATGGGCGTGTGCGAATGTAGATGATGTCACTCTTTGCCCCAGAAATGTGTTTGTCTTCCACCTGCAGGGTAATGGCCTTCACAAAAATAGCATACTGGGTCCAGGGCTTGAGGTGTTGAAGACTGACTTTTGGATCAGTGGTTTTATCCTGAGGGAAATCCACATCCACCATGTGCCAGCTGTTTGAGCCACAGCCATCCTGGCCGTCAAACTCTGTGATGTTCTGGAAAGGGCTGATAAAGACAAATGACATGTTCATCATTTAAAAAAAGATGAGATCTTCTCCTACCAAAATGAATTGTTGATGTGAAAGAACAATACATTCTAGGTCACGTTAGAAGATATGATTCATCGTGAAGAACAATGGTTTTGGATTATTTACACGTGTTGTGTATTTTCATTTATGCCAACCATTTTCCGAGGCATACCATACAATTTTTTGATTGATTACCTACCTTCAAGGCAACCATGTGTTTTGCTTTGTAACAGTTCTATGAGAAAATCTGACAGGTAATCAAACCCAGATCTCAAACAATAAACAGCCGTGGATGTTGTGAATATGATGTTGTAAATTGGTTTGTTTGTTTTGCATTAGTTGAATTCTTCTATTGGTCATCTAAAATCAGAGTCCCTCAAAGGAAAGAAATCCAAACATTGCTCAAACATTGTCTTTAAAGAACAGTTGGCAGTAATGTGATTTGAGTAAGATATGCAAAACCAAACAGATACGACTATCCAAAATGTTATTTTAAGTAAAGATTAAAATGAAGAAAAATGTAAATGTAGATTTCTGCCTCAATGTAGAGTTCATTTTATCATATGATAGTGTGTTATTGAGAATAATGTGTTTGTGAGTACTCACGACTCCTTGTAGTAGACTATAAAGCTGATAAGGTCTCCGTACTCCAGCGGCCGGTAGCGCTCCCATGCCAGCCTGATCGTATGACTTGATGTGACGTTAGACTTAAACTTCAAGATATGACTTTCACCTGTTGTGACAGAGCAGAACCCCCAATGAGACGCATATACAAAATGAAACGGAAATATCATGGCTTTTTTAACATCACAGATTGTTTCTTTTTTCAAGATCACTTGCAAGAAAAATGCAGAACATGTGTATATACTTACAGCTTGCTCTTTCACCATTGTTGCGAAAATCACCCTCCTCTGGTTTCACAGTTATGCCCGTCTTATCCCACATCGTGTGGATCTCAGACATGCAGAGTTTGGGGTTCAGACGGAAGAAGAGACGTCCAGCTCGAATAGTTAGGTTGTGCTGACTCCAGTCCCACAGATATTGCAGGTGCTGGTTGTTGATGGCAGAGAACGAATACATGCTGATAATCAAAGGAGATGAAGAGAAGGTTACACACTCATATAGATCAAAAAGAAAGTTGTTTTACTCGTATGTTAACATGTTGAATGGAAGCTCAAGTAAAAAAAAAAAAAAAGAAAAAAAGAAAGGTGGTTAAGAAGAGATTTTGTTTTTTGCCACCTAGTGGCAGCGTTAGGCACCAACAGAGGTGGACATCACATGAGCTCAGGTTTGTTTGTCAGTCTGACAATGAGCCTTGGTTTGTACAGAGGAGGACATGAGATAGAAGCAGTGCCCTGCCAACAGTCTGAGCCCCAGCAGACACCTCCAGAGCGAAGGGAATGTCTGCCATCCTCAACAGCATTCCACTGAGTGAAACTTTACCCTGGGAGAAACGACAACAAGAAGGGCGACAGGATTTCCCATGACCCCTCTGACCATTACCAAAAAAACTTTCCCTCATATCTAAGACTGCTGCTGATATCACAGTAAATGCTGATGGACCAGAGCCACACTCGCTTATCTGGCCTGTCTGCATGACTTTTAAAATGATACCACAATATCTGCAAACAGAGTCACAAGACACTGTTATATTTAGATGCATCAATTTACATTAATGTACACATACCTCATGCAGGGCAGACACTCCTTCAACAAGAAATCACTGTGACATTTATGTAACTTCAATGATATATTGGTGGTAGCCTCCCCGCTGGGCTGCGGTTTGCTCATGTCTTCTAATTCCCCCAGTAACCGCACACAAGCATGCACACATTCACAGGCAAAGAGTAGCAGACAAACGGCGCAGACGAGCCATACTTGTCGATGAGTTCCTGTCCATTGATGTAACGCAGGCTCTTGAGGAAGGACAGCGAGCCAAGTGCGTGGGAGTGTCGAATCTTCACATAGCCCGTCACTGTCTGGATCAATCCCATGAAGTTCTCCAACTCAGACGCTATGTTATCTGGGGACAGGGGATAAACACACACACACACACACACACACACACACACACAAGAATACAAATCAGCATATGAAAGCCACATTAAATAATCCACAGGGACATCTACTGCTACTATGACACCCTAACTAACCCTTAATGCAAATATCCCAATTAGCACTACACTGTAAGCTTTTCTCATATGTTGAGCTTACCATATAAGCCACCCTGTCAACTGAGCAAATAAACAGTAATATAGCATAATGTGATAATTAGGTTAGAGTGCAGGAAGCAGATGAATTGTTGATTTTGTGCATCCCAGCAGCTTAGACCACCAAGCTCTATTACTTTACCTGTCTCAGAAATCATAATATTTTCTGGACAGCCAAGTGCAATATAGTATGTTAAAATGTTAGTATGCTGTAGTTCAGTAAAGGATGGCTATAAAGTATTAAACAACAGATTGTAGCAAAATGAAATAATCTATTCTGCTGGCTAGTGTGAGAACAGATAACTACAAGTTTAGTCCACTGACATTTTCTGTAGTGTAAGGTCAGGTCTTCTACGCTAAATTAAACAGCAAAATATACAATATATGTGATGTTAAAGGCACCGTGCTTCTGCGTAGCTGCACTCACTTCCACGGCGGATGTTGATGTCCAGGTTGCCTTCAATGACGGTGCAGTCCTTCAGGCTCTGAGCAGCATCCACAGAGTCGATGACAGGAGATGTGCAGGGCTTATCACATGGGCCATCACAGGCACTGCATAACATACTGTACAGAGCAAACGTTGAGGGAAGGGGTGAATGAGAAGAAAGAGACATGGGAGGAAAAAAAGAAAACAAACCTGTCAAAGAATGAGCTAAATCGTATGTTAACTTTTCT
The DNA here is from genome assembly GCA_036023655.1 of Nannoperca australis. Lineage (NCBI taxonomy): Eukaryota > Metazoa > Chordata > Actinopteri > Centrarchiformes > Percichthyidae > Nannoperca > Nannoperca australis. Next base: position 19,516 of record JAVQJD010075260.1, read on the forward strand.
ACCTCACTCTGAAATAATCTGTCCACTCCCAAGCTCCCAAGCATTCCAAAGGATTCAGGCAAATAAATTCACTGCGTGATACAAGGTCACCTCTCACACGGAGAGTTTAATCTTTTATGGGCCCTCATCTGAACTCTGTTTCGTGAGAGAGTGACTCACTGTATTGACCTCAGAGACAAAACAGCAGTGGTAGGGCCAAAAAATATACAGCAGCAGAGAGTCCGCATGGCAAATGTGGGAATTGACGAGACAAAACAGGGAGGAAAGTTGCATACAAAGAAGTTTCCCTATTCTAGGTTAATGTCAAACAAAGGAAATGTCAAGCAGACATTTCAGTTGAGTCTCTTCTTAAAACCTTTGAGTGTTAATCTGTAAAATCTACCAGTGGTGAGTGTTGAAAACAAAGCACTATGTTAAGCACCTTTCACTCAGTCTGGGACATTTAAACTTGAATCATTAATAGTCAAACATGCTCTTAACCTCTTAGCACTTCCAGCTTTGAGACCTACTTGAAGAAAGGAACCTGTGAAGGGCCAGGCCAGGAGAAGTTCAGCTCAAGGATACTTTATGCAAATTGGTTAATTATGCATTAGTACACAGTGAACACAAGCGTCTTTAGTGTCTGTGAATACTGAAGAGAAACCACACTGCTATTCACAAAATTTAGGGAATAATACTAAGAAAGAACATTAAAGAAGAATACTTCAACTTTGAGAAATCTTACACATCATTTAAAATGATTAGTTTAAGGAGCTCGTCCTAATTTCTTTGAACATCCAGTGTCACCTGGCATGGCATTTCCAAATCATCAGGACCTTAACTAGAAATGAAGGGTACGTCTTTACCGATTGGTCTCGTTGCGTGTGAAGCCAGAGGGGCAGTCTGGCATACATTCTCCCCCGTGAATGACAAAGTGAGTGTCACCGGGCAGGTGCACTTGAGAGCACAGGTCCATGTTGATGCAGCGCCAGCCCTCAAACTTGTAAGTGCCTGGGGGACAGTCTGGCACACAGCGATCCTCGTGGTTGTAGTGGAGGCAGGCGGAGCAGGCCATGTCGTTGTTGGGTTCAGTGCAGCTGCCCAAGCACTGGCTGTGGCAACACTCCCCCTTGTTTGTACAGGCAAGCTTGCAGTGTTCTGGGCATACTGGATGAGACAGAGAAAGATGGGGAAGAGGTCAGTTGTGGATGGGTGTAAACAGTCTGCGCCGCTGGACACTATTACAACAAAGTCAAGGATGATAAAGGTCAAAGAATTACCAAACTAATGCTTATAAAGCACAGATTGTGATTTAAATGGCATGTACACATGTTGCATAGTTTCAGAACTGTGCAAATGATGAAACTATGGCAATGATTGTTTTGATTGTTTATATAATTGTTATTATCTGTTTGGTAACAAGCCAGAAAGCCAATAAAAGTGGTTAAAGAGAAGTACATAGTCAGTGCGCATACACGGCATGTGTATATACACAAACCATCTTATTAGGTACACTTCGCTAATGTAGTCCTGCAATAAATCCTTCCTTCATCAAGGTTATAATGTTCAGTTTCTGTTGAAACTGTTTGAGCGGTGTTGATTTAACACCAGTATTACGTGTTGAACTGTAATGATTTAAACAGAGAAGCGAGTCTGTTATTTGAATGGACAAAATAATAGAAACACTTGTCTGTATAACGCCGGAGAACTGTCTGTGCCAGCTGTACTAGTAAAAAGCAAAGCTGGCCTCACTTAATCTTATCATATCTAATGTGATAGTTTTTATCTATTCCTTGATAAGCTATTTGAAAAACAAATTCCTGGTAGGTATATTTATGCTCACCTCTTTTTTTTCAACCAGGGGATTGTTTAAACAAAAACATTTTAAGTAAAAGGATATATTAGTCTATCTTGTTTTATTAATAATATTTCTATAATGGAAGAAAATACAATTACAGCTTGAATAAAACTCTTACTCCCACTATTACAGCTTCTAAGAAAAGAACTACTGTACGTACTGCCAGGCAGTAAGAAAAATCAACAGAAAATCTATTGTGTGGGGTGTTTCAAATTAAGCTTGAGCAACATGAATAATAGAAGCTCTTCATGGTTTACTGAGCATCACTGACAACCAAAACCCATAACAATATGTTATCAATAACACAGAGCTTTTTCCCATTTGATAGATTGTGCATTCTGACAGTTTATCAGATTTATCCAAGAGTGCTTACAAAATGGCCATTAATGGATCAGCCTTCAGCTCCAGGGAATAAGTCTTTCCAAATCCAAACTTGGAGACATAGGGGAGACAAAAGTTACCGGGAAATACCCATTCAGGTAATAAGACACACAAAAGTTTGACCAGTGCTTGTTTGGAAATGTAACAACTGCTTCCTATAATCTCATCGGCTTCACGCTGAAATTAACAGTGACACGGATAAAAGTGGCAAATGAAAGGCATCTGTTTTTAATGTTCAAAGGCCTTTTTACTGTAACCTATTTATAGAGAAGCACTTCTGGAAAAGCAGATGTAAAAGGGAAGAAAGCAGATGATTCCCACTGCTAACTAATCTTGAGACACTGCAGGCAGGGGTGTCCTAGTTACACATTCAAAGTCCACTCTGTAGAAAAATCACCTGGAGTGTTTGTGGACCTGTATAGAAAGACCTGGTGACAAGGTGTTGTCTGCTAATGACCGTTCCCTGTTTGAAGAGTCTCTGTCAAGATAAAGAGCTGCTCTGGGAAAGACTGAGTCAAGGGTTTTAGATTTCTTTGAGGAAATGTGTAACAAATAAGACGTCTATCTAAAACAGTCTGCCTATTTTTGCATATTAGAAAGCAAAGCCCTGCCACCCCATGCCCCTGCGCTGTTTGAGCCTTAAGTGTTTACTATTTATTGTTATGCCCTTTGTTATTGCTGCAAAACAAATTTCCCCACAGGGGCAATAAAGCTGAACTGAACTACAGTGAACTAAACTGAAATAAGAGGCACTCCTGGTTCCTTAGCAACTGCCTCCTGGTGCAAAGCCAGAGCTGCAAGGAAATGTACACACAGACAATCACACACACTCAGACAAAAGCCCACAAAAACACACATTTCACCACTGTCTTTCATGCATGTTATTATAATTTGCACTGTGACACTTCACATATTACTTCGTTGTCATCAGTGTCATTATTTCAGCCATCCTCATAGCAAATACTTTTATAGGGGTACACATCACAAAGAATGCTTGTTTGTGTGTGTGTGTGTGACATGTGTGGACAAAACATGTTGGTATGCGAATATGTGTGTGTGCCAGAGAGAAAGAAGAATGGGAGCTCTGCTTGTTTATTTGTTTTTAAATTAAACACGGGTGCTGGAGCATCAGTGGTTTGCTTTGTGAATCAGTCAAGAAAATGAAGCCGGCTGCTGAGCAAACCTCTGATGAATATTTCATGCTGCTTTACAAAACATCTGTGTAGGTTAAGAACGCGACGGTGCACTACAGCAATGCTGCAGAGCAAACACACACTCCCACAGTGCCAACTCCAGTTTCACTTCACAAGGGATGGGAGGATGATCATTCCCACTCCTGACAGTTTCTCAAATACTTGCCATTTCTTCTCACATTCAGTCAGATCTAATAGTGCAGAAGAGGTGAAATGGTCTGCCTGGAAAATTCCTTCAGGATTTTATAACAAAACAAAAACCAAAACACCTAATCTCATTCAGTAGACCTGACACAATATCGTTATTGTTTATACACTGCAGTACCTCAAGAATTTCCCAAAAACTGTCTCCTCATAAGAAAGAGCTTGAAATTACACAGAAGTTACAGTTACACAGTATTTAGCTATATGGCCTTTCCTGTACTATGAATAGCTGCACGCTACTTACATGTTTTGCCACACCAAGCATTGACTGGCTCTGTGGTACTTTATAAATAGTGTATCTAAGTATTCGGGATCCGGTCCAAAACAAATGGCGAAGATCTTTTTTTTTTTTAATACAGCCATCAAATTCCAACACACACAGGTTCTCACATGACCACTGTGATTTGATTGGAAATATGGTGCTGACATTAGTGTGTTTAAAGCAGGGAGGTCAGTGTTGCACATTTGCAGAGTGGCAAGTGGGGGGGCTGGGAGAAGAGTAACATCAGCAAGGCTTCATTTTCTTTGAATCCTACCAAAAGGGGGCAGCCAAGGCAAACTCTAATAAGCCTTTTTGGAGGAGGTCCCTTCTTTCTGCATCATTTTAACAGATTCCTCAATGAAGAGAAATTCCAAACATGCATACCTTCCGCCAGAAGAAAGCGGAGGGAGGGGGAGCTGTGCTGCCTTAAATCCATATAAGTCGACCCGGTTTCACTGTGTGACCAAACAACCCATGGTATCAAGGATACAATCCTCTATTTATAGATGCTCCTAATGCGGCCCTATTTCCACGCTGCTGCTCTACACATAGCTATGCAGGGCATTGTGGGTTTCCACTACTTCAAAGGAAAGGGACTACCTAACAAGGGGCTCCTTTAAAGATACGTTTTCACTATCCTTGTGGTCCCCTGAGTGGATGCTTAATATGAGCAGGAATAAATTAGAAGCATCAGCAGGCTGGCATTTGACCCTATTTAAGTACATACTGTATTACATTAAGCAACTGTTGAGAGACTAGATTGCAGAGAACAAACTTCGACAATGATCTGAGGCTGCAGAGTCAAATAAGTCAAACTGCTGGGACTGGGGGTAGGGAGGTTTATGATGTTGCTCCTCTCATGCAGTAGTTACACAACCGCCCTCCCTCCTGCTCTTTCCCTGAGCAAACAGTCAGGTCACACACCATAGTCAAGCACCAGCCTGCCCCTGCTGTTCACCAGAGCACTGCGACACGTGAAGTGGCCGGGTCCATTTCATCAATAGTAAACAAGACAACAGTCAGCACTGAGGAGTCTCCTTCTGTGCAGCTGGTGCATCCCTACAATCGCCATTAAATACAGCGGAAGGGGGAGGAAGAGGCATCACTAATAGGCTGAGAGACAGACGAGCCGTGCAATGTTTGTTTTTGGTTCTAAAGGTATCCTCCAGTCACTGGACTATGTGAAGAATCTGCAGAATGTTTCAGACCGCAGAGGATTCCAGGGGGAGAATGTTAATCCCTTGTTCCACTGCAACAACACAGTAACAAGTTCAGGAATCACTACGGAAACCTGAGAAGAGGAAACTATTTTAACTACAAACATGATCACGGAGGCGTAATGTGAGGTGAGAAAAGAGAAACATATAGCTGTAAATAAAAATAAAAATAACACACAAGGATGTAAGTATCAGTTTCAGACCCAAAATAAAAGATATTAGCCTGCAGGAGAGCAAAAGAGGCAACACGCATCAAATGTATTCCTCCATCAGGCTGGTCTTTCCTTCTTATAATGCAACATGCAAGGGGGGTTCAGGGTCATGTGACCCAGAGCCCTTCAAAAAAGGCCTTACTCCCCCTTTCCCCACAGTCCATATCAACAAAAAATAGCCTCTTCAATCTGATAACAAGATGGCTAGATTTCCACACTGGAGCAGGATGTGTGTGTGTGTGTGTGTGTGTGTGTGTGTGTGTGGTAGGAGAATGGGGGAGTGGGTTCAAAGTTGGATTCTCAAACAAATGCATTACTTTATTGAATAAGAACAGCGGTGCTTGAGAGGAAGAGGATTGCAGTGCAGCAGCGCTCCTCATCTGAATGCGAGTCGCGGCCCGTTTGCTAGAGAGCCCGCTGTGTAAGTAGACTACTACACTGTTTACATTGGGAGGCTGGTGACACGTTTACTGCCAGCAAGCCAGTGCCACCTCTGAAGATGAAGTATGGTGTGAAAATATAAAGGAATTTGGTAAACTGATATTATTTTCCCTAACCAATTGTAGATGTCTGCCATAGTGAAAGATAAAAATTAACTCATGAAAGATGAAATATTTCATTCTGTTATTATGTTTTCCCTGTGTCTCTGAAGATACAAAGGAATCATGACAGACAGTTGGGAAATCATTCATTATTCGCAGTGGGGCTCGAGGGGAGGGACGGCAGGGAGGAGGGTGTCGGGGGGTAAAGGAGGGTGGGGGTTAAACTGGGAGCTATTTGCTCGACCAATAGCAGGTGGGAAGGGGAGGTTCTAATCTTGATGAGTGACATGTTATTGAGTTTGCAGCAGAGATGGTAAACAAGTCCTCTCTTGAGCAGGCGTTGGGAGGGGGAGTCGTAACCATAGTGATTAAGCATGGCTTTTCCACAGATTCGGAGAAACCATAAGTTATGGGAAAACCTGAACAGACGTAGCTTACTCAACAACAAGCCTTAGTAACATTATTCCTGTAAACAGTGCTGACCCTGAACTGGAAAGTCAGCTAAATAACAGAACATGACTGGGCTATACGGAAGCAGGGATGAAGGTAAAATTAAAGCATTCTGCAGGAGTTGAGACATTTCAACTGTGATTTTAAAGGCAGTTTAGTTAAAGGCAAGAGTATACATATAGTTCAGATGTTTTGCATGATGTGTCATGATGTGATCATGTAGACTGCACAATTTTGATGGAGAGGAGGTTACTGTAGCAGCCGCACGTTAAGTGTCATTCACACCGCCTGTCCTTGAACCACAATATACACGGGACAATAGCTCCATTAGGACATTATTCAATTTATCTTTACATCACCTCCATTTACTGAAGTATTCACTCTACTGCACACTACAGTAATCCACTGCACTGTGGGGATGCGAAGCCTCCCACTCTGTGCAGAGTCAGAGGCGGTGAGCTCAGGTTACCAGAGCTGAGAGCAGTAGCAGACAGTAAGGTAGCTGAACAGGAGTACAGTAGCAGACGGCAGGCCTATCAGGGGCTGCTGCAGCCTGGATTGCAGGCCGACCCCCGTAACTCCTAACTCCCAACTCCCTTAACTCCATCAGGCCACATCCTCATCCGGCAACACGATCCTCCCTGGGAGCCCCCAGTGGATCACTCCAGACACTTGTTTAAACCACATCAGCCCAGACGGCCAGAGAGAGGATGCTTCCTCCACTCAGAGCCAAAGGCAAACCGCATCACAGATTCCAGTGCTGTCTCACTGCTACAATGATAAAGCCTCAAATGTCGGGACGGACTGATCTAATCCATAGTGGTGTTTTTCACCTTTTCAGACGGAGTGTGTCGGGCCGTGCATGTTCGGCAAGATCAATCGGTCTGCTGATCAGGGTTTTTTTTTTTCTTTTTCAGGGGAACACTGCAGTGTCATGATGTGATTTTCTCATGCAGACAGCGGGCTCAGGAGAGCTTGGCTAAATCTCTGTTCAGTCCTGTGCACAAAAGGTGTGTGTGAGCCCACTCCTCCCCGTCCCAGTGTTTCTGGGTCTCTTCCACTCCCATGATCACTAAAGACCAGCAATGTGTTTTTCACACAACTATGTGCTGGTCTGTGTGTTCAGGCATGCGTGGCATTTCCCCTCACTCACATTAGTCACAACAACACACACACACACACACACACACCCCTTCCTTCTACCCTCAGGCTTCAGCCCTCTCTGCAGCTGCTGTTGTTGTTGTTTTGTTGTTGATTGCACTTATTAACAGGACACAGGTATGCAGCACCGTCACACGTGAAAACACTTTGTGTGTTTTTATCACTTAGGGGAAGCTTTTGAAGACACACGAAAAAAGTTAAAAGAAGATCCATTTTAACTGGTATTTAAAACCAATCAATGATGAATAAGTTATTATGTATCAGCCATCATAAACCCATATTCTAGGGTAAACTGTAATATGATAGGTACACTAATATTAACTACGCTCCAGAGATATATAAACACCATGTCCTATTAACTCCTCCCGGTAATTCTAGAGGCTACTCACGTCCAGCTGAAAGGACTAGTCTATTGATTATTTAGATGACTGACAGAAAATGAATCAGCAACTATTCTAATATCATGCTAATATCAAGTGATTTTTGGGGGCGTTTGCTCGTTCCAACTTCTCAGCTTTGCAGATTTGATGCTTACCTTTCTCGTATATCATGGCAGAGTGAATATATTTGGGTTTTGGACTGTTGGTTGGAAATAACAAGCAATTTAAAGATGCCGTCTTGAGAAATAGTTTTTCACTATCTTTCTTTGTATTTTATAGACAAAACAGTTATTGGATTAATCAAGAAAATACTCCACAGACTAATCAATAACACAAACTATTGCTCTTAATTCATGTATAGAAAGATATATAAAAAAAATCTGGCGTGAAGGTTCATAACAGAGTTTGAATAAACTCAAGCCCCTTAAATAAATAAAAAATAAAGAGCTGCTTCACGGGGAATCCAAATATTTGTGTTTAGAACTGATTAGTGGGGTCAAAACCCACAACTAAGCCTGGGCCCAAGCTGAACTTCTGAATTCCTGTAGGCCGGATTTATAGTAGACCCGAAGTCCCAGAGTCCCTGTCCTTCCCTTGACAGAAGCAACCCTGGAGTCATATTTGTAACATAAAAACGGACGCTGCAGCAATCTTCCTCATTAAATCAGGCAACTCACCAACTTCCTCTGAGGACTCACTCATAGTGACTGTCATGACTTGGAGGGGTTTTAAAAAATGGGCCCACTAAGCTATCATACTAATTTATGGCACAGAATAATTTTAGCTCCACTCTGAATGACACTTCTAAATCAAGTATTATTACACAGATGCCTGCTCTGTGACACTGATTGCTCAATGACTGGCGGGCAGGAGCAGTTTCTGATACTTATTTGGTCATTTAAAGAAAAGACAAAAACACTTGGTGTCCAATCCAATCAGCAGGGGCAAATAAAAATACTGCCAGTTTACATTTTTCAAGTTTTCACTCCTTCTTAACCGGAGGATAATAATGACATTCACAGAAATCATCACGTCAGTTGCAGGCACTGAAGGTGACAGCTGCATAGCTAAGTAAGATGTAAGATTAGTATGAAAAAAAGCAACTTTGGGCAGAACTCAGGCAATATTTTTTTCACAGATTCTGAGATGTTTCAACTCACTAAAAGTGCCTTCTAAAAATACCTGACTTCCCAGATCTGCTTCATTACATACAGTGTGTTTCCTGGCAGTGTCGCACTGGCTGGCTGACAAGCTGTATTGGCTGGCTGTTTTGCTAGCTGGGTGTCTGGTTGGTCTGGAGTCCTCCTACACATTGGACTCGAATCCCTCTTGTGAATGTAGAGGAGACACCCATGACGACAAACACTATGTACTAATGCTCAGCTACCTTTATAAACTCTACATGGTATCCATTAAGAACAAGCTTTACTACACAACACCAGAGAGAAACATAACAAACTGTACACATAAAATGAACAACTTACTGCTTCGTTTGGCTCAGGTGCTGGATGTTTGCAGGCACAGTCTAACACCTGGCTGTGTACCCACCTGTCCCCAGACAGGCAGCTACCCACAGAGAATGTCCAGCCATATGGACCAAAGTTGATTCTCAACACATTCAAGCTGACTCCACAGCACTTCAATAAACACCTTGGTTTTGTAAAAATGTGACTTGTGAATTACAGTACCTGTGAAATTTTGCAAGCAACCATGTGCAGTGCTTTGTGTAACATTTCTACTCTATACCCAAACTTGGTTCAGCTTATCTTCATCAGAGCATCAGAATAGTAGCGGTTCTGTTGCCAAGGCCTATTTCTGTAGATGACCATCTGCAGATTTGCGGCACGCGGTGCCCAGACTTCATCCTGGCACGCCGTCCGGCATACATTTTCCCTGCTGGCACGACGTCTGGATTCAAAATGACACATCTTTATTTCACACTGACTCCCAGGAAGCCCTAATCCTGATTAAGCATAGCAACAGTTGCCATGAGCTAAAAAGCTGATGGGGATACGTTTATGTTTATTGTGACCATTCATACCAGGTTAAAATGGAGTGCTTCGCAAACACGGAGAAGGCCATTAGTCGATTACTGAGCTAATAGCCAGTGGAGTGTAAATCCTGAAATTATTGCTCAGTTTGTTTACATTTTATATGTGTGTGTGTGTGTGTGTGTGTGTGTGTGTGTGTGTGTGTGTGTGTGTGTGTGTG
>JAVQJD010075263.1:0-15984 GCA_036023655.1 Nannoperca australis
AAGAGCAGTCTGACCTGTGTTCTTATCCCAGGGTGAGAATAGATGAACGAAAGTGGGATAGAGTTGACTTGATATCTTTTACTTTGCTGCTACGTGTTTATGACACTATAAGTATGCGACGACATCGGCCCTTTGGGGTCAGATGCTTCATATGCTCATAGCGTATGGAGCTCTGTCCTTTCAGCTGAAATAAAGAGTTGGACTCTGTGAATTTCTTTCAGTGGGAACTACTCTCTTTGAATTTCTTTCAGTGGGATTACTTTCAGTGAATTAGGCCTGCTAAGTGAAAACATTTTTGTTGACCTCCACTTGGTGTTTTCACTTTACTTCTCTTTACTTTTCTTTCTTTCTTTTTATCATTACTTGCTTTATTGTGCTTTAGTTAGTTGCTTTATCATCTGCTTTATTAAAATTATCAAAAGAAAACAACTTGTTGTATCATCATTTATTTGCTCACTTCTCCAAGGAAATAAGGAAAATTTCCACGACACACACAACATATAAAATATATTGTCTACTTATGCGATACCCAGCCATACAGGCAGTTTTGGTTTGTTTTGACCAGGTTTCAAGATATCCAGACTTCTGAGTATAATAGAGGTGAATGGAATTTGTTTGTTTCAAAGATGTCACTGTTTTTTAAGCTTTAGTAGAAAATAGTTCACAATGAAACCTGTTGACAGCGGAACAGTGACAATGGAAGTCATTTAGAAACTGAAAAACGGATGCACCTGTAGACACAACACTCTTCTACAGGAAACAGTGACATGGACATTTTATGCACTTTTTCCTGTTGTGTTTTGCACGTCAAAAGCAAGCTAACTACAGTTCTGTGTCCTGCTGTCTCTGCTAACTGTCCATCCATCTAGCTTCTCAAAAACTAACATATGATGACAAAGTAATGTAAGTCAGCTCCATTTTCACAGACAGAATGACAGTTTCATGGCAAGAATGCTGAAGAGTCAAAGATGAAGTCATCATGATGTAGATTAATATGGATACAGAGTAAATTTCCATCACACATCTCACCAGCTATTGGATGGATTGTCATGACATAAAGACAGATATCCCATTCAAGATGACATTTAAAAACTTTGGCGATTCCACAACCTTTCATCTAGTATTAGACACATTTTTTGTTTTAATCAGTTTTATTATTTTGAAATTCATATGAAATCAAATCTAAGATCTTTTAATTCCACATCATCAGGTGCAACACTGATCCTGACCTCTGGACCATAACGTTCAGCCAATAGTGTGCTGACTCTTAATTACCTGTGTACATGTGTGAGGTACATAACAGTCAAATGAAGGAGTCACATAAACACTTCCTTCCCTTCCCCATTGTTTAAGACCCTGTCACCCTGATTGTGTCTTGCTCCTCATTGCTATTCATGAGCTGTCTCGACGTGTGTGAGGATTCTTTATTGCTACTCTGCCGTTCTGGCTGCAATGACTCTGTGATGAGGCTCTTAAGCCTGTAGTCAAGTTCAAAGAGTAATTTTCCTGAGTGTTATTTCAATGGAGGGAAATGGTTTTTCATCATGGGCCTTTTCCCTCCCAATAATGCCCGGCCGGTGTAGCTGCCACGCTGCTGGGCACGTGCATATATCTCACCGAATAATTATGAGGTGGCTGGTTGACACACATGATTACACACACATACACACAAAGGGGCTCATAAAGGCTGGCATCAGCGCAGATGAAGCCTGAGTGCCTTGTTGATGTGTCATATATGCGCTGGCAGCCTGAAACGATGTACACAGCATTAACGTTACTCACATGAAACTACATTCATAGCTGTCAGTTGGAAAGCTTGTTGGACTAAATGAAAGGTTAAATGAGAGTGGATGGTGTAACACAGCTAATAAGCTACAACAGCTTCCTCCATTTTGGATTCATCTTGACAGTGCTTTGATTTCTATATGTTGCAAATTCACCAGTCAAAGTTCACCAAAGTTTTAAAAAATTAGCAGATTTACAGCAAATCCACTAACTGCAGTGATCCTATTGAAATGTATTGCTTTTATCTGTCATAAAGAAATGGTGTGAGCACCACGGACAGCTTTAGGAATGCAAAATATTATTAGGAGAGAAACAAAAACATTTCCTGTTTCTATGCAACTAATCATGTCATAACGTCATTATTGATGTATGGTGTTCATGTTGTCCATCAATAAAAACTGAAAAAAGTGGGTATTGTATGAAATCCAATAATTGCAATACATCAATCTGACATTGTGTGGATGTATTGGATCATGAATGTATTGCAATAAAATATTTTTTTATCACAGCATCACCATACTAAATGTTATGATTGTACACATCAATGCTGGTGTTAATATTGACATTTCTTACCAAATTTCATGGGTTGAAAGTGGCTCAACACACCATGTACTTTTTAAAATCAGCCCTGAACCATAACAATGCCCACTGCTGACAGAGTCAACCGGTTGGGACCTGACTACGTCATGAAATGTGTCCTCTGACCCGCACACTATGTAGCTGCGAGGCCACGCCTCCTACAGTTGTTGTTCCCTCACTTGTTGCATTTTTTATAAATGTCGGAGAGAGGGGGTTTTAGCTGAATCTGAGGAACAGATCAAAACATCCAAAGTTTCTGTCAGCATGATTCACTTCCTCATTGTTTTGTTCATCCACTGAGCTGCTTATGTGTCTCTGAGTCACAAGTGAATGGATGTAACAAATGGTTAATGTTGACCTCGCTAGCAAAAATATATTGTTTAGAACATGCTGAAATGTGGAGCAGGTTGTACAGAAGTAGTGGTTTGAGAATTTCTTATTGGCAATGTAGTTTTGCAAACTTTTATCCTTATCATGCCATATTGGTAAACAAAGGAAGAACGCGAAGACATCAAGCAGATGTCTTCAACTTTCTTAATAAATCTGCATATTTGTACTTGTGAAAATAAAACGTTAAAGCATAGAATCATAGCATAGAAAACCCTAATTTTTACCATGAATCATGGTATCATGAATTTTGACCTTTAATCTAAATGCATGTGTCAGAGGCCTAGTGAAAACAGTTTCACAGTCAGCTGCAGGTCGACACACACAAACAGACCATGAGGAGCAACAGTGTTTCCCTCCCTGACCATCCAGTCTGTCTGGGTAAAGATAATGCTGAAATCAGACACAGAGATGGCACAAACAAAGGAAAATGCAGGGAGGCAGAAAGTCGAAAGACAGAGGGAAAGAAAAAGCAAAGCCAGTCTATGAAATCGCATAATTGCACTGCAGGGAATTTTAATCAATTAGAACCGCAGAGCTAATTAAAGGCGGCATCGTGTTTACTGACTCAGAGCGGTGAGCTCGGAGGGGAACAAACACAGCAAACACACACACACACACACACACACACACACACACACACTTCCTGTTGACTCAAATGTCCCAGCCGCATACCGAACCATGTACTTGTATGTCATGGGTTAAATTCTGACTCAACTGTCTTTCCATTAGACATTGCATCCAAAAGTTTTAATAACATTTAAAAGCTCACATCAGCCCAACCCCCCAACACTCACACACACACACACACACACACACACAAATACACCTGTGTGGCCATGGGCTCCCTGGATCCATTCATGAGCACAAAGCCCAGTCACGCTTTATCTGTCAGTGTTGAGCTAAGAGAGTTGACCCTCTCGAGCAGCCGGGCGCCGAATGTCTAATGGTGTTTGACAGTGTCCAAATGGACTTCCATACAGTTCAGAGAAGGTCATTTACATCATTTAGTGCTACTGATGAGATGAATAATAAATGAATTACTGCCCTGATGGGAGCAGAGGAAAAAAAAGAGTTGATTGAGACAGGATGCTCTGCTGTTGGCTGTGAATTAAGGCGATGCAAACAGGTGCTGTGTTTACCGCACGCGCTCACTGAGGGGCCTCTCTCCAGCTGTAACATTTTCCTGACATCCTCCATAGTGAAGGTAATTTCATTACCCAGCATCCAAACTACATGCTTGACTAGTCGAGGAGAGTGAGAAAATCAATAGACGCCATTACCATGGTTCTCAGTTGAGGTATAATGGATATGCACGAGGGCAGTTTGTGTGTGTGCGTTCTTGTCAGCGTGTGTGTGTGTGTGTTGCAGTGTAAAACAAATCTCATTTACTGTTGACTAATGAAGATTTAAGAACCTACTGTTTGTCTTTTTCTGAGCAGCTGTCAGGGGTTGATTACATCTTCACATCATAGAGAAGCCCTGGCTGGAGTATAATGGCGTCATCTCATGTTTCGCGCTCATCTCTTCCGACCGCGACCCCGTGACACCGCAGGTTGACAGGAGAGAGAAGGAGGTGTCGAGGGAGGAAGTGCAGGAGTCAACGAGTCACTGGAGTGAATCACGCGGGCCACGCCGGGCCACCAGACTCCACCATCTGCTATCAGAACCTTCTTGGTAATTAAAATTAATTACCAAAAATGAACTGTGGGCCTGCTTTCTCTCTGTCAATCCTATCACAGCCTCCTCACGCACATGCAGAGATATCACGGCAAACCAGCACGCACACACAAAACATCCAAATAATGTGCTTTAAGACAGATCTCACAAAGCTGTCCAGACATGACAGCGTCCTTGATAGACATCCTGTCTACTCCCTTAGTTGTTATCCGTATAAGCTCATCATCACAAGTGCATGGTGACGCTGTTGTTTTGTTTAACAGGCTTATCTAGCTTGTGCCAAGGCACCAACAATTTGTCTTTTAATTTGGAGACAACATCACTTTGCATCTCTCATTTCAGAGACAGTGGGAGACTTGTCTTTGCCTCTCCTGATGCCAGCAGCCATATTTGTGTCCCACTGTGATGTGTGGATTAGCAAAAGCCACCCTGAAAGTCAGCAGCACGGCCCAGAGAGAGCAAAAATCCTCATGAATCCACTCACCACATTCTGGCCTAAAAATAACAAAACAATTTCCACAAAGTTCTGCCATTAGGGAGATATTTTCAAAGAGGCTTCCATAAAATTATTTGACCTCAGTAGCCATGTAATAAAAAGAAAATATGTTTTGTTCTTTCCTTTTTGGTCCAATTGTCTTTATTTTTGCCATCAGTGTGCTGATAAGGTGACCTAGGTGACATCCAAAAATTTACAGCACTATGAAACAAAGTCAAGTTTCTTTTGAGAAGCAGAAACCAGCTATGTGGCATTTTACCTGATTAATGACTTGAAACAGTAGGTCAAGGTTAAACCAGAAAGTAGATCAGCAAAATAATGGCATTTTACAATGGGCAGCTTAAGTACTCATTTTAACATTCACCTTTCTTTTAACCTTCAAATAAGTGGTTTAGAAAAAAATTTAAAATTTGTCTAAATGTGGTAATATGGCTGCTCTCATAGAAACGAAATATTCCATGGCGGATTATTTAGCTGTTATAAGACATGGCTGGCAAAATTCTATACTTTGGTTATTATCAAAATTTCCCATGAAAAGACCAAAACCAACAATATTTTAGTCTGTCTCTCAATACTTTCCAACGTCCCTACCCTGTGGCACACAGCCTCATGTCCACTGCTTCTTATCAAGGCTGCAAGCCTTTAAAAAAAGCTCACAAATATATAGTTTCATTGTTTTTAAGCTCAGTAATTTCCTGAAACAGCTGGTCACTGTAGTTTTAAGCAACCGCTACTCAAATAATGCTAAATTGTGCATTTGTTGGGGGACTATATTCAGCTGTGGATTAATACATATTTGATGCTCTAGTGAGTTTTTACAGCAGCTGGATGGTGTATGTGGAATTGAAATCAAAATAAACTACAGTGTGTGTGTTCATGGTAATGGAACATGTCAGCCCGTGAAACTGTGTGGCAAACTGATGTGTTTTTAATCATTTGTGGGCAACAATGGCACAAAGGAATAAGATATATCTGGCTTTGGAAACACACACAATACTTGTTAGATCAGTGCAATGTTGGTTTAGGTCTTTTCATGGGATTTGCTGACGATAAGAAACATGTAGAGTTTTGCCAGCCTCATCCCTTAAAGTTATAATCCTTAGGATTGCAGTCATGGTCGTAAAAGCAAGTGTGTTTTAATAATACAGAGATCTGTTTGAAATGGTGCATGTATCGACCACTGGGGGCAGCAAATACACCTTGAGCAAGTAATCTGTCAACAATGTCGTGTGACACAGTAATACTAAAATATTAATCCAAGATCGTCTTCCTCATCACCTGAAACTCGTTCATGCAGAGGTGTTTGCCTTCTGCTTCTAGTACATGCATGCATAATTCCCTGATCCATTTTGTGTTGTTACTGTATAGAGTTTGAATCCTGCATGGGAAAGGTGCAGCAATTATGAAACGCAAATGCACGGAATGGCTAATACTTAAATAATCTCGGTATAGTAATAGTAATCAAAAAGTTTGAAACAATTAAAATCTTAATCATTATAACTTTAAAGAACTAATTTGACATTTTGGGTAATCAGTTTTTTTATTAGTTTTCTATTATTTATTTATTTTATTAGAGTTAAATGATAAGATTGCCAACTGAATATGACGCTAGAGCCAGAAGCTCTTAGCTTTTTTTAGAACCACAACTTGTCGTTTTTACACTTTGTTTTTTGTACAGATTAAACAAAAATATATATAAGTCAATTAGTGAGCTTCAGAAGTGCTGGTATTCAGATGTTCTACAAAACCAGGCTAGCTGTTCCAACTTGACTTCAGTCTTTATGCTCAGCCAAACGAGCCGTCTCCTGGCTTCAACGTCACATGAACTACAATGTGAAAAAACATATTTCACAACTCATGATGATCAATACAATTTCCTAAACGTTTGGGACAAAAAGGAAAATATAAAAGATTCAAACTTAACTCATTAGTCAAGAACATAAATTCCTCACCCTCTCATTTACTGTTCCACTTACAGTGCTCTATTGAGTACAAACATAATTGATGCGTGTCAATGCAATAAATTAATTCAACCACTAATTAGCTCATACTGCTACATGCTGCCATCAACTTAATCAGAACTAATTATTAACTAAACTAACTATTGTGAACTAATTCAAGCAACAGAATCACAGTAAGCAAACAACACCAAGCTCATGTATAATTTCTCTGTCGCTTAAATACAGTGACAGTCACCAGTCATAAAGATCACTGGTGATAATTATTATAGTTATTTATAGTCTACATCATTAACAGTATACATGCAATTACAAAGTGTTAAAGGAAATTAAAGTATATATATATACATACATATACTGTATGTAACATCGTTTAAGTATTTGGGGGACAAAGTTTGTGATGAAGGATACATTTCTAAAGGTTAAGATATACAGCCGAGCCACTTTAGAGACTTCTCTAAGAAATTTATTGGGGGAAATTTGAAAAGCTCTGGTCCAGCACTTCGTCTTGGCAAATGGTTTTCTCCATAAATCAACAGAGATTACATGAAATAAATCCACTTAGACAGCAATCTGTGTGGTGACCGCTGTGTCTTTTGCCGCTGCGGTGAATCAGATGTTGGCAGATTTGTTTTTAAAAAGTTAGGACATTCATTGCATTGGGAAAGGCTGACAGTAGGTGCCAAGCAGAGCATCTGTTGTCTTGTCAGTGGACAAGAAGGACATACCAAAAACGTAGATGTACTGTACATTTCACTACAGTTTTCTTTAGGTTTAGGTCTGGAACAGATACTGGGCTTTGCTACCAAGTTTGAAAGTTGAAAGACATTTTCATGGCATTACATATTATCTTGATACACAGAATTACAGTTACTGTATTAAAAACAGCAATTATGTCCACAGTTCAAGAAACACAGCCACACAACTTAGCACCATTATAGTTTATTAAAACAACAGACATCCCATAATAACATCCCATCCCTGAATTGAACAGGGCAATTCGGTAAAACGGTCAGCCTCCAAACACCTGGAATAAGACAATGACAGCCAGGGGAGAGAGAGAGGTCCCAGCAAGCCTTGAGTCCATTTGAACAAAGTTTGACTTTCCTCAATAATGAATACATTTGAAATGATGAATCAAAACTTTGTCGGTATTTACCAGCTTACCAAATGTATGTTGCAGTGGTCCAGTAGATAAGAATGACATGTAATGCTAAGTAGCCATGTGGCTACATACTCGTTAATGTGTACAAATTAATCAATTGTGCTCTGCTTTCTTGCTTTTTTTGCAAGAAATACAAATGTATCCATTCAAAGGAACATTTCCTGCTTTCCAATGACCACAGGCTAATGTTAAACATGTGGATATTTTATTATGTTTGAAGAATGTAAAATATAATAGAAGCGTTCAAGAGTGGTACAAAGAGTGCAAGCCTGCGGAAGAACCGTGGATAAATACAGTGTGAACTCAGAAATCTATCTCCTTTAAGCTGCATGTCTCTGTGTCGTTCTCCAGGACTCAAGGCTGCTGACAGGTTGGCCCGGCAGTTTAAATCAATACAACAGGTTCTTTGAGCATCACACACACATGCACACACCTGCAGTTAAAGGATAACCTTGAGACAGATCCCACAATGGTGTAGAATGAATGGAAAGTGTGAGGAAAAGAAAGTGTGTGTGTGTGTGTGTGTGTGTGTGTGTGTGTGTGTGTGTGTGTGTGAAAGAGAGAGAGAGAGAGAGAGAAATGGCTTTCCCTCCTGTCCGACTGCTCTCAGGCTTCAGAGTTCTTTATAGAACAGCTGGTCGATTGTGACTCTGGAGAATCCTGCAGATACTAAAGAAACAGAGGAGGACTTGACTGTATGGTGGAGTGCAGAAAACAAGACAAAGACTCTACAGCCAAGCTAGTGGCTCTGTGAAGTTGTACGTAGACACGTGCTATAAACAATATGCATCACAATCACAACGCTAAATTGTTGGGTCTGTAAATATGAAGAGTACAGATTACATAACTTTGTTATAGTATGGTGCTATATAAAAAAAACTGAACTGAATTGAATTAACATACTGATGTAAAGTAGGTATAATGTTTCCCATGTTCACAAAGGATCAGCTGAGGCAGATGGGAATGTCATTACTCCAGCAGGTATTTGGTCATGAGCCAAAGTATTGGACACATTCAAAACTAAAATGTACCCTCATTGTGCAGTAAAAGTAAGGGGATCACCAAAGGGATTAGGATAAATCCTTTGGGGACCCTGAATTTTTGTACCAAATGTTGTGGCACTCCCTTTTATACTTGTTGAGATATTAGTCTTGACCAACCAACAGGTTTCCTGGCTAATTAAATAATACTATAGGTTTAATTTACAGACATTAATTTGAATTATTTCAACCGACTGTTTATGAGAAGTCTTTTCCCTCGTCATTTTGGTGAGGACGATGTCTCTAAAGACCACGATAAGCCTTGGCTGGCATTACTGTGGAGAAGAAGCACAACTCATACACGTAGCAAACTCAGAAGAAACATTTCAGAGTTGCAATTACCACAACGCAACTGAATTAATCTAACACTGAACCAGGTCTGAAAGTAAACTGATGCTGAATGTCAAAGTGTAATTGTTAGCTTCAGGTCGTTAGCAGCTCACACAACAGAATTAAAAGCTCTGTGATTAGATGTGTTTTGCTCACATGCCTCTGGGAGTCGTAGTTAGCTTCTCTCTTGAAGCTTTTATTTTCACAGACTTGTACCTTTAACTCAAAGAACAAAGAAATTGTCTTTAACATAGTAGGTAACCTTCTATATGCTTGACTGGCGACCTGTCCAGGTAGTACCCCACCTCTCGCCCAATGTCATCTTTTTCAACTGCATTATCATGCCTGCACTTATTTATGGAAAACAGGCAAAACAACAATGATTTGGGGGACAAAAATGACATACTTGTATTGACCTTAGTAATTGTGCTTTTCTAAATATTATATTCTGGTTCTCAGAAACAGCCCTAAAAGATGATATATAGAGAGAGGAGAAATAGAGAGATTTTCCGCATGCTCAAAGTGATGGTTATGGTTGTCCATGAAGAGAGTCTTAATTGTTTCCTTGGAGACGAGCAGAAACGGCCCAAGAGTTCAGGCTCTGACGTCCACGCTTTTCTCATTATCGGAGTACCTGACATTATAAGCAGGAAAAAAAGAGAAAACAACACTCTCCACTGACTCTCACCTCTAAAACTGGTCGGCAGTCAGACTGACAGAGAAAACAGCTTCTTCATTATCCTTTTGTAATTCTTTGTTCGTCGACAGAGTCAACAGTATTATTCTCTCCACAGTAAGATGGGTCTGGTTTATGTGTGAGACCTGTGTGGATGCAGACTTCTTCTGCCAACCCCTGTGCAACTGTTGATGCTGTATGTAACACCTTTGACAAAGGAATACAGATGAATTTCTCAACTGTGGCACCTACATTTCCCCTTTGAGGTAAAATATAGAGCAGTGCTGCTACCTAATTGGTGGCAATGTGAAGAAAAGCACCCATACTGTTTATATGTCCAAACAAAATGAATCTGCAACTGTAACATGACACTGGTTGTTGTGCAAGGCCTCAGTATGCTTCAAATGAAGTGTCAGAATGTCTAAGAATACCTGAAACCCCTGTTTTGATGGCAAAATCAGGTAGATACATTTTTGTTACTTTCCGTAACAGACAATCCAACAATCACACTCACTTTGAGCCACTGACAGTGTTGTGAAAGTAGGCAGGATTTTGTATTTTGTATACATTGTATGTACAATGCAGAGCAACACAATGAATGCCTTGAAGGAGAGAATGTACACCATTATCTCAGTTTGTTACATTAATAAGAACATGTATATGTATGTACATATGTACATTGAGAGCGAGATAATACCGGAGTCAAATTCCTAATATGTCCACATACCTGGCAAATAAAGCTGATTTCGATTCTGATTCATTGCACTGAGACTACAAAGACCAAAAGACACACACCAACTTCCTGTAGAGAGTTTGGGGAGGCAGTGGGATGTAGCCGGGGGGGACTGTAACAACTAGCTTTTCTCTGGCCATTTAGAACAGGCATAAACACTGTGTCCTTTAGACATATTTGGATGACACGCTGTACAATGTAGTTTGTATAAACTGTACACACGTTAGCTGTGAGCTAGCTAGCAATGGACACAACGGCAAGAGCAGTTTCCTCACCTACAATGCCAATGGCAGCCACTTAAAAAGGAAAAAAGTAAGGAACATTTATTTAAATGATTATTGTACCATATTTGGGGTAATTTTGATAAATGTTGTGGGAGGAATCCTAAAAAATGTAACAGTAGTAACAGTTAGTAAACCTGTCAGGAGAAAGTTGAATCCAAATCGCCTGATTTATCCACTGTGAGGTGACTGAAGTGCAGCCAATCAAACCTTTAAGAAACACTGACAATATGACAATGTTTTTAAATTACAGTGTCACATTTTCATAGAAGACATGGCAGAACATTTAATGTAATCTTTAAATTCATTGTTCTTTTTCTTCTGACGAGACCAAATATTTATAAATTCTCTCCGCACTTTCAGGGCTGCTATATTTTTATTCCATCACTGAAGATAAAACCTTGCAACACTCAACCTCAATATTCCCCAATAATCCAGATCACTGGCGCCTCTCCACTCTCCTCCACCTGCTTCCACGTGTCCATGGCAACATTTCAGTTCAATATTGATTTTACCATTTGAACAGATCTTGTTATGCCTTATTATTGCTGGAGCGAAATGCCCTTCTCCAGCCACCGGACTGAGCGTTGGTTTAGAGCAGGCTCCATTAAGGGCAAGCCTCAGCCTATTTGGGCCCCAATAAAACCCTCTAATGGGGCCATTATAGCAGGTAGATTAGTCACACATGCAGGCACACTCGCATGAGCTCGCACTGCAGTCTGAAAGAGAAAAGGAAAGTGTAAACTTAGAGGAATTCCAGAGAAAGCCCTAGTATGGCTTATATTTGGTTAAATAAGTGACCCGAAAGACTGCACAATTAAACAAATGCATTTCAGTTAACTGGGTCTGAGGTTATGGAAAAGTAGAGGCAGAGGAAATAAATAAGGATGTTAAGAAGAGAAGGAGGAGGAACTTTATAAACTACAGTGGAGATAGAAGCATAATTAAATGAATCCAAATAAGTCTTAGGAAGTCATTCAGAAGATGATCTTGATTCTGCAAGCCTCTGCTTTCCAAGAACAGGCTCATTGAGGGCAAAAAGCCAAACCTGCTTTCATTTTCTGTTTAGTTTTAAAAATGACTTATGATTTATGGAGGTCTGAACTATGGTATGTATGAATGAATCATACCTCACCATCAAAAGTGAATCAGCAAAAACAACTGGTGTGGGGTTACGGCAGGTGGCTTTATAAAGCAGCCCTTAAAATAATGTCAGGTAACTTCAAGTATGATCTTCAGATTTCAACTGTAATATTTTATGGGTCAAACAATGGAGTGTCCTTGGCCCTTGAAATCCATTTCAATACATGAACATCATAAAGCTGTCCTTAAAAAATGATGACTTATGAATTATGGCAGGAGGAGTTCCCTGAACCTACCACTGCTTATGAAAAGGACTTAACTGTTGTCAAAGGAGAAATAGATCTCATTCTTTCTTTAGGTTGACAGACATTAGCTAAATAGAATATATAAGAATATGTTGTAATCTGTTGCATGTCCTAGATTTTCTCTGCTTACTATACTATAACTATAACGTAAGCATTCTGTTAAATATGACATCCAGTTACTTGTAAACACTGTATAAAGTATAAAAGTGTATGAGGGGAAATGTACCTGATTATCTGATATCTGATGATTATTTTTCTCTTAGAAGACTCTTTTGGTACGTACAATTACACATCCTTCCTTGAAGTTTCTTGCAAAACTCAAGTATGTGTGCTCAATATACTAATTGTGTTTTCAAGTAGTTTTACAGTACAAATCACTATTTCTCTCTCTTGAATTAATCAGGTTCTTGAATCACAAAATCATGCTCTCAAGTGAATGAATGAATTCCCTCGAATTAATAGCTTTTATAGTATGTCCCCTTAATTATCTTGCCACTCTTGCTGTGGACTGATTGGATTACAAGTACACTTTCATTTTGAAAAAGACAAGTGGATATACTTAATATTTTGAGAGTATGTAGCAAGTGAAATAATTAACAGACAAATTTGTAATTTGAAGTATTATATTAATATTGCTCTTTAGTGGTCACTACTCCATAACATTGTTTGTAGCTGTGTTAACTGCATGGCTCTAGTGGGGTAAAGTCAGTCTATTAAACCTTTGACACTGACAGCATTGTCATTATGAGCATGTTAGCATGATGATGTTAGCATATAGCTCAAAGCACCGCTGTACCTGAGTCCCTCTCGGATCCATTACCATGGCTGTAGAATCATTATAGACTCATTTCAACATTAACATCACTGTGGGACTTATCATAAATGATACTTGCCCTACCTGCAAAATGCTGAACTAAATGCAAAAAAAAATCCAGAGCTGAGTTTGGGTCTGCAGCAAATGTGTTTTTCCATGTTGAATCTGTTAATATACTTGATATTTAGTATTACAACTAGTACAACTCTATTTAGTAAATAGAATGGGGAAATTAATTACCCACCCACCCCTCAATTCCTACCAGGCTCACAGGTTAGCGCTGTTTCTCTAGTTTAACGCATAGTGAGAGATGATGAAAAAAATGGGTTCATCATGAGACTATGGTGAAAGAAAGTAATCTATTGTGGGCTGCAATACATTAATGAATAGGAAACACTGAGCAGAATTTTTATCTGTAATGAGACCTTCTTTCAGTCATTAATAATGTTTGTGTATTTTCTTGCATGATAAATGAAATGTCTTTGACAGGAAGGAGGAAACGTAAACCAAGTGGGAAATCAGCTAAATCACAGTCAGAATGTCAGACTTGATCCCTCTCCGGCTCTCATCTCTGAGTGAGCTCCTTCATTTTTTCTTCTGCTCCTGTCAATAGTGCAGCTGGGTTCGCCGTTCCCCATAGGCTCCATTTAGAGGCCTTGTTTTGATTTCTTCACACGAAATATCACTCCATCTTTAACGGCCCGGGGGTGGCGTCCCCCTTCTCTGACCTTTCCCTGTCAGTCAATAAAATGAACCCTCCTTTCATCAAGAGGCCCCACAGGAAAAATTAATGTATCATTTGCTGCTGCTGCACATTTGCTATAAAACCAATGATTCTGGATGGATTCATCACCAACATTCAGTTGATATTGGTTTTACTGCGCTGTGGTGATGATGTGTTTTTGAAAGCTCTGCTCCTGATTGTAATGGCATTTTTCAAATATCAATGTTTGCATTGGTTTTGTGACAATAAAGCAATTAAACACAAATTTTGTTCAAACAACCGATCATTCAAAGTTGAGATATGTAATGATGTGTTGGTACTTTACTGAACCTGATACTGTTGTATCTTTAAAATGTCAACAAGTCTATCAGGAAGAGGACAAAACATCCTTTGTTTCAGCTCAGAGACACAGTGTGTCTTTCTTTGTTCTATCCTTGTTTTCCTCTTTTTTCCTCTGTTTTATAAGTTTTTTCTTTTTACTTTCTTTCCTTATTTACTTTCTCTTGTCCTTTATTTCCTTTTTCAACTAATGAGAAAGCATGACAATCCCCAAAAGTGTTCTCTTCTTTGCTATCAATACTTTTACATTTACATTTGATATTTAATAACCTTACTAATAACACTTATTTACTTAAATACATTGAAGGATTATATCAAAGGCTAACCAGGCACAGGCCCAGGGGCCCCTAAGCAAGAAAGACTCACTCACATTGCTCTTTGGGAAATCACAGGGCTCATTCAAAAAGCTGGTTGTTGTTTTGTTTTGCTCTCCAAATCCAAGTCCCTTATAAGTGGATATCCTTCGATCCAATGTCAAATCCAATCGGATCTGCCTGATCTAATGTTTACTTTTATTACATATTTGTTGCATATTTTAAATATAATTTAAATGTTTGATGGCAGAAAATTCAGAAACAAAATATATCTTGTATCAAAGTTTTACTCTTTTTTTAAATAATATTTTGAACGGTGTCCGATGGTATTGTATACTTCAGTTAGTATTTTTAGGCTTATGTGCCTCAGGTTTTTATTGTGCACAAACTGAAAAAAACATGTCACTCTACAAACTATAACTCTTTGTTGTGCAGCAGCTAATTTGAATTATTTGTCTCACTTCCTGCAGACTCCGCATTGATTTGAGTTGGGAGTTCCCATCGTCACTGACACCAGTTCAGCTCTGAGCTCGGCTTGCTGTTTACAGTTCAAACCACATATGTTTGATGATGTTGCATAATGCAGGGGTGTAAGCATGCTGAATGCTCACATTATCCTGCCCACTGCTGACAGTCTGCAGCTGCTGCTGACTGATGGGCCGTCTACATGAGGGGGAGCAGTGAGTGATAAAGAGCTTGACAGAGTTTTAATTAATGGGGTCTATCCAAGGTCAGAGATCAGAGCCCCAGAATTGATTGATCACATTCTGCCCTCACACTTGCACAGGCACATGCCCAGTCAGGTGACACGCATTGATCTGCGTCTGTGGCCTGTGACAACACCCCAGATACAAGATCCAGCCAGCCATCAATCCATTCATCCATGCATCCTCTCATTATCAATTAATTCATGCATCATCCATTCATCCATCCATCATCCATTCTACCATCCATCAACTCATTATCCGCCCATCATCCATCCTTTTACTCATACAACCATTCATCCATCCATCCATTATTATTACCATTTTATTTTCCATCATCCATATTTCGCATCATCATCATCATCATCCATCCATCCATCCTCTTACTCAACCCACTATTCACTCATTAATCCATCTATCATCCATCCATCCTCTTACTCAACTGACCATTTACTCATTAATCCATCTATCATCCATCCATCCTCTTACTCAACCCACCATTCACTCATTAATCCATCTATCATCCATCCATCCTCTTACTCAACCCACCATTCACTCATTAATCCATCTATCATCCATCCATCCTTTTAC
>JAVQJD010075276.1:0-13057 GCA_036023655.1 Nannoperca australis
GTCTTGACTCTATTTTCTATTCATTTCACAACGTATGGTGGTGAATAAGTGTGACTTTTCATGGAAAACACAAAATTGTTTGGGTGACCCCAAACTTTTGAACGGTAGTGTATATGATAGATACATACTTTATTAATCTCCAACAGAAATTCACTAATCAGAACTGAACAAAAAAAACTAAAAACTGACTAAGAAACAACTTTTAAGTTTGCTTGAAGCTGTGCAATGTCAAAGAATTGCTTCAAGTATTTAGTTAAAGCTGCATGAGACACTGTCATCTCTCATATACTTATATATATTTGTGTGGCTATTTATATCTAATGTAAATTGTAATGCTAACACTATCATCTCTCTCCAAGACTGTTAGCATTACAATGTACATTAGATATATATAGCCACACAAATATATTGGCTATTTATATCTAATGTAAATTGTAATGCTAACAGTCTTGGAGAGAGATGATAGTGTCTCATGCAGCTTTAACTAAATACTTGAAGCACTTCTTTGACATTGCACAGCTTCAAGCAAACTTAAGTTGTTTCTTAGCAGTTTTTATTTTTTTTGTGTTCTGTTTAGTTTTGTTTGTTTTTGCCTCCATGGAGGCCCACTCCGGCCCACTCAGGTGTGTGTCAGGTAAATGTTTATCGCAGAAACTTTAATTAAGATGACTTTCTAAAACGTTCTAAACTGTGTTGCACTGGTTTTATTGTCCATCTATAAACACTAACCATCTGAAACCGAAGTCAGCTGACTAAATCCATGAAACATTTTTGCAAACGCTATCTGACCCGGGGCTTATTGTGACATTTTTGCAGCCTCACTATGTTCCTGACAACTACAAGAGGAACGGGGGCCGTTCTGCCTGGAAAAGCGAACGACCCAAAGGAGTCGCAGGCTGCGAGGACGACGGCTCCTCCTGCGACCGGGGTGACGACTTTCCAACTGAGGCTGAAGACGGGAGAGGAGTGGAGGACGACATGGACTTGGCTCCGGAGGATCCTGATCTTCTTGCAGCCAAGCCCAGAAGAGCGGAACAGGAAGGGGAGGGAGACGAGGATGAAGACGATGAGGAGGACGAAGAGGAAGGGCGGGACGCGGAGGAGCGCAAGGACCTGGAGGAGTGTTCAGAGAGGATAGGAGAGATGCTGGAACTCCCGTCGTCCTCTGCCTCCTCGCCGCTACACCAACCAGTGGTGCTGGGCAGGAGGGAGGCCCAGAGGGAGCGGCTCAACAAAATTCTGCTGGATCTGCTGCATAGATCTCCCAACAAGAATGGTGAGGGACCGGGAACAAAGCAGGGGGGTAGGTCAACAGATAAATAAGGGTTAAAGTTTCAGATCACTTCGCTGTGACACATCATTTAAACATGTTGGATAATAAATTTTTTGTACTATTTCCAAATGGCTAAGTTCAAAGTTGGGGCAAGATTAGAGGAAGTGGTGGATGAAGAGGAAGCATCATCTGGAGCTCAGATTTTGCTCTCATTATTTATGGTAAATTCTTTTTAGCATTTCTCTAACAGATGAGAACCTCAGTTATCAGACCTGCTGCTTTGTCGAAGTCTCTTCCTCCCAAGCAGTGTTTCAGTCTGTTGTTTCTTTGCTTCAGTTATAAATCTAAATCTAGACCAACTTTTAACACTAACATTCAGTGGCTAATTTCAGTGTATAAAGGATAAGTCTTATAATATTCTATTTTTTTTAAAGACAATCAATTAATTGATCCTGCCTGTGTAGCCATGGCCTGATACTGCTTATTCTTCCATGCCATAGACCTCCGTTGTCGCCCAAAAACTATTAAAAACACATAAGTGAGCCACATTGTTGCATGTTCCTTCATTACAATAAACACAGGCACCATTTATTGTGAGTCAATCCCAAATACCCACAAACTAGAGCACCAGAGGATATTATTCCACTGCTGTAAATAGTCCCCAGCAAATGAACTATTCACCCCTGTTTGAATGATGTTTGCTGAAAACCACAGTACCCAACTGTTTCAGGAAATGACATGGGGAACAAATATTGAGTGCCACAGACAGGGTAGGGAAGTCCCAAAGTATTGAGAGACAGACTAACACATTGTTGGTTTAGGCCTTTTTATTGGATTTATTGACAATGACAGAAACGTAGAATATCACCGGGCTTATGTGGCAGCTGCTTCACAGTAAAATCCCTCCAAAGGCACCACCATCCCCTACCTTCAAGCGTAAAGCAGCTGCAGGAAGCGTTTGCTGGTAAAACAAAACAAAGAAACAGATCAAGTTTGACTTTTAATTAGTTTATTACTAGTAAGAGAAGTATACCAAAACTTGGAATGAAGTGGACTTAAACAAACCGAATTTGCTGCCCACAATGACACCTGAGCACACCATGTCTAAAGTGTGATAGCTGGTTACAGAGAGCTACAAACATTTTTGGACGTGGCTTTTCAGGCACTTTTAAGCTCAATTCATCAGCAACAGAAGAGACAGCTTTGCCTACGTTTACCTCTGCTGTTTCTTTGATATAAAACCCTGCGTGTTGGCTGTTTCTGTCTAAGCTCCTAATCCCCCCTCTCTCTTTGTGGTCTTCCAACAGCCATAGATGTCACTTATCTCCTGGAGGAGGGCGCAGGGCGGCGGCTCCGGCGACGGACGCTCGGATTTAGTGATTTCGTGTGCAGAAAATAACGTTGCTAGGTGCCTGTCAAGCACGCTGCCTTTCACTTTTGTGAGCGAGGGGCAGAAAATGGAGAGACAGCGAGAAGGGAATTTGAGCATTGTTGGTTACCCGACCATTAAGGAACACAATGCGTCCCTGGGGGCCTCTTCCAGTTTACCTCTTCCAAGACTGTCATCTCAACTCTGAGAGGGTGGAGGGGGTTTGGAAGCGCTGACTCCATGGCAATTTCAGCTTTTCAAGAGTTCTCAAGGAGCACGAAGAGAGAGCTGACCCAGACTTCTTGCTTATTTAAGTAGTATGATGCAAAACCGTTTAAAAAAAAATGAACATAGGAGAAATACCCCATGCACTTAAATGCATTGAATACAACAGACATGGGTAGATCAATTCCACTAGCAAGCATCAGAAATTAAACAAGTGGTACTGAAAAGGGATGGATGGAGGGGAGGGATGGTTAGTCCTTTCAGTCAACGGGGGATGTGAATGCTGGAGAATTGTTCCCCCTAGTGGGACCTAGCTGCAATGACATAGTATAACAGATGAGAGAAGATCTGCGCAGGGACCGTGGGGGAAAATGGCATAGGAGAAAAGTAAGTTGAGCAGTGTGCTCAGATGCTGCTCATTAGAACGAGAGAGAGAGTGATTGTGGGTGTTGAACTGCACTTTTGGTACCATGGATATTGTGAAGCTCTGTGTAATGTATCTATAATGAAAACACACTAACACTCACAGTATTGGATGATGCAGTCTGAAAAAAACAAAAAAAGCGAGTTTAAAAAGTCTATTATCTTTTTCCTGTTATACTGTAGTAAACTCATTTAGGAACAGAAGAGACTGGGGGTGTGTTTGTTTTTAGAGTAAAGGGAGGGGTGGGAAGATTGAGTGTGCGCTTCTGTCAGTCAAAGTGTCTTGTTGAGGTTTTCATTTAAATTTTTTATTTTCTCGTGAGGCAGTCAGCTTCGCCCCTCTGTTTTTGAAGTAACATGATTCACCAGCTTAACTAAATCAGGCGTGCGGGGGGACAACGGCTTCAACTGTAACGCCTTACACAGCCGTGCTCTCCGACTGCCTTGTGTGCGAGTGTGTGCGTGCGTACACACTTATTCGTGTGTCTGTGCTCTGCCAGATTTCTTGAAGATATACCTTTTAAAAAAAAAAATGGAGAAAAAAAAAATTAAGGGCTTGATGGCAATTAACAGTTTTAAGAAAACTATGGAAAACAATACTTAACATGAAATGTATCGTGATGGTCATATTTTCTTATATTCTGTGAGATGGGTGGGGCGGTGTATACTGTATATTGGGAGGGGAAGATCTTTTTTTGTCTTTAGGCTATGTTCCTGGTTGCCATGGAGAATGTTTTAAAAAGAAATTGTGATATTTGATGAGATTTCTTTTTTGTTTTTTCCCCCCCCAAATGCCTCTGCTAAAAAGGGACAGCCTGCAATGTCCCAGTGCGGTTAACTGACAGAAAGGTGACAAGAATGAGACACTTGACAGAGGAAGAGAGGGGGAACGGGAAGCTGTACAGTGCCAAGTTATGTAAATACACACACATTTGAGGAGTGTCTCCAAAAGCAATATCTTGAAAATGGATTTTGTTTATTATTGTACTGTACAGGACTCAGCCCTAAATGTATTATGATTATTATAATAATGATAATATTATAATTTCTTCCGTTTGTATTACTATAATGAAGACACTTAAGCTCGGAGGAAAAAGATTTTTTAATGTCCATAAAATCTCACCTTAACTGTCCCGACGACATAAAAACTTAAGCTGAGTTTTTCGTTGCTTATAAATGAAATTCATCTATGTACTGCATGAGCAAGAAGAATGTCAAACGGACACAGAAGGCATTGGGACATGACAGTGACTCAGCAACGACACTTTTGTCACTGATTTTTCGTTAATAATATTACTTTTAAGGGGAAATGTACTCCTTGTTTTTTGCTGCAAAGTGTTGAACACTAAAAAAACAAACCAACATAAAAATGTTATGATATTTTTAAGCGGTGACAGACGCAAAAGTAAAGCTGTCAGCCCAATATCATGTTATTATTTTCGTTTTTTCTTTCAAATAGGAAATGGTTCAGTTTTGTGATAGCAGTCATTGTATGATGCTTGTTCTTGTATTTGTGTGTTTTGTGTGATTTGTTTAGTTATTTTTAGACAATCACAAAATAAGATGCAAGCATTGTAAATGGCAGACTGGCGGACATTTTGTGATGTGTACAGTTTGTCAAAAAACTTCTTCCACTCGTTAAAAGTTTGTAATTATGATTCTTAAGTCATGAAAAATCCTGTTGGTTTTTACTTTTTTGTTTTATATTTGTTTTTTTTTGTTTGTTTGGTTTTTTTTTAATAAAAAGCACTACATTATTGTGAATACACTTTACGTTGTCACTGCTTTTAATATTCCTTAGATAGTCCACACACAAAAATGCAGAAATGTCACTACATATCTAACTTGTGTGTTGGTTTATCACTTATGTGGTAGCTCAAAACAATACCGTTAATCACACTGCATTTCCGTACAGTTTTCAATTTAAAAAATGTGAACTGTGGAAAGCATTTATAGAGATGCAATCTATCACAGCAGCTATAAAGCGCCCAATATAATGCGCCCAAAATGAATTTCTCTGCATGTCATATGCAGCACAAGTACCTTTTGAGACACTACTACAATTTACTTGATGATGAATGGATGATTTAGCTGATCGAGCCTCTGTATCAGTGCAAAATACCAGAAGGAAGACGTTTAAGCGGAGTCAAATTATGCGTGCTGGTGATTGCTACTGTGTCTACTCTTTTGAGAGATCAGAGCTGTATTATCTGAAGTGAAAACCTAATCTCCACGATGATCTATGATGAGATACTTGATTGAGCATATTCTCATTCACAGTCGACAATCAACATGAGATATACGGATCCTCAGATTAATAGCATCGAGGCTGAAAATAACAGTTCTACTTTTTCATAGATTTGGCGTCTAACGTTCATTTACATTACATTACATTTTGGGCATTTAGGAGACGCTTTTATCCAAAGCGACTTACAAGTGAGGAGGTGATCGGGGTAGTCGGGGATCAAACCCCGACCTTCTGGTTGGTAAAACACACAGCTGTACCTCTCACCACACACCTCCCCTCATTTAAGAACTCTCGCGATATTACTCAAGTTGGTGAATGAATGATGTATGAATGTTGATGCTCTCAACATTGTTACTAACTTAAATGCCACATAAACTACTTGAGTATCTTTACTAACGATCATTAAAAAAATATACCAATAGCGAGAGAAAGGAAAAGCTCGACCTTACCGGAAGTCTCGCGATGAACCCACGGACTGGTTACCATAGTAACGCCAATGACGCCCAGGGTTCATTTACCTGGCAGAACGGCGGCCTTGGCTCACTTATCCGACGATTTAAATAGCTAAATTTCGATAACAATGTCTAGAAAGAAACAAAAAGAGAAAACGGAGAAGGTGAATGCGGAGGATGAAGCCTCGAAAAACACAGGTTAGATTAGTTTTTCATCAGCAGGTCGGAATTCAACGTTAGCTACACGGCCCCTTCAGTGGGACAGTAACAGCTAAGCTAGCTAAATGTTATTAATCTGTATATAATAAGTTTTAAGTTTTTAGTAACAATATAGGCTAAGAACACAAATGCTGTATTGTATTATTATTTGTATAACTTGCAATTATATCGAACGTTATATCAATAAATACACTATAGAGTTTTTGATATTAGCTCTACTCTTAGGAAGAATGAAAAGTAGTTAATACCACACCAAAATACTATACTATACTAAAGTCCAGCATTCATAATTTACAAAAGTATGAACAGCAAAATATACTTAAGCAGTATCAAAAGTAAAAGTACATCACGTTGTGCAGAATATGTCTTAACTGTCCAAGAGGTTAATAACAAGGAGCAATGCAAAGTGGGTATAAACTCTGTCCTATCTGTTGTTCTTAGGACAGACTCCAAATGAAAAACTGCCCGCTCAGACCTTCGGTGAGTAACATTATCAGACTATCTTTGGTAACAGACAAGAGTCGTGTGCTCCGCGCTTTAAACCCACTATCTCACAGATGAATATCAGTGCTCAGGCAATGTGGAGATTGACTTCCCCGGGCTTTGCGCTCTTCTGGACATGAAGGATATCCTGACTGTCAGCACCAAGCAACCAGCCTCCTCCGCCACTGAAACTGAAGTCGAGGACGCGGGTAAACAATCTGAACACCTTTGCACTGACAAAGGGACACGCAGACACATATTATTGTCTTTAGATGAGATACTTTCCAGTGTATTTTCCAACTTTTAATGGCTGGAATTATTTGTTCCTCGCAACTGATGTCTGAAACTGATGAAGTGGACCTTAGTTGGATTAACAATGATATTATTCTGCATTAAAAATAGTTTTGTAAGTACCGTACCTCAAATCTGATGTAATTTCAGATTTTCTGAACATAAAGAATGAACTTGAATGAGTCATTTTAGGATCATTCTGTATACTGGAAAAATATAGCTTTCTTTACTCTACTTTATACTGGAAGTCTGGATGCACAATAATTGTCCTTTTTATAATCTCAACTTCAGTGGAGAGCCAGGCACAGATAAATGCTGCACCTTTCTGGTCTAAGCTGTGCCTCCAAGTGGAGCTGGAGAATGAAGACCCCTTCAGCGCCGTGAGCTTGAAATTTCCTGGTAAGAACAATACACCACAGAGGAATATTTACAGCCAGATTTGTCTCTGCTGACATTTCTTTTTTATTCTCACTTCCTGAGCAGTCTGCAACCAAGAATGGCCCCCTGTAGTTAATGTCATCCTGCTGGATGTTGCAGAAAACATAATCATCTGTCTTAAATATACACAGGATGGAAGGTAGATGAGCAGATTGCCAGAGTGCTACAGAAGATGCTCCCCTCCTTGATTAAGCTACAGAGGCTTCAGTGAGTATTGAGCTGATGCGGAGACGGTGCGCTCTTCTCTTGTTACAGGGAACAGGGCTGCAGCTGTCACTGTTTTGTTCTTGTTTGTTTGTGTAATCGTGTCCTCTGTGTTGCAGGTTTTGGCAGGCGGGGCTGACGGATCGAGTGGTAATCTCCCTCATGAACACAATATCACTGTGCTCCGGCCTCAGGTGAGTGGATTCTATTGTCATTCACGCCGGCTCTTTGCTTTGTAGCTCAGCGGGTCTAATTCAGTCTGGGTTAAAGAAGGGGAAACTAACTTTGAGTTCAAGTCAGAAAATGTTGTAGAACTGCAGAGAAGATTGCACCACCGTATGTCGAACGTCATCAGGCAAACACTGAAGGATACTGATCCCTCCCCTCCACTTTGTTTTATGTTAGTTCTGTTGCACTGGAGGGAAACCCTCTTCCAGAGCAGAGCTACCACCTTCTTCTCTCTGACGACAGCGTGTGAGTCACCAAGTCGTTACATATCTCACATGGTATAGTAATAATAATAATTGATTTGATTTGACTCAAACAGAAACAGAAGCACAAACTTCTATTCATGTTGTTTGTTTCTTGGGTCAAGCCTCACTCACTTGTCCCTGCGAAACAACCGGATAGGAGACGAGGGCGCTCGCCTAATCGGGATGGCTCTCTCAACGGCCAGATCTGCCAACAAGAACCTCATGTCACTCAACCTGGCATTCAATTCTATTGGGGATGCAGGCGCCACATATATCGCACGGGTATAGCCAATAACTGACTCTGTACCTCCCCCCCCCGCCCCGTATGGTCCCCAAAGACCGCTGAGGTGTCCTGTTTTGTCTCTCAGGGCCTGCGGCTGAACCGCGCGTTGCTCTTTCTCTCACTGTCCAACAATCAGATTGGAGACTCTGGAGCTGCTCATCTGGCTGCGGTATCCATTTCCATTAAAGACTTTAACCTGGGATTTAATGCATTTAAATCAGTGGCGAAGTTGTTTTAAATTATATTCTGCGTATTGCGTTATATTGTGTAATTTAATAAGCCTCCGCCCCTTGACCACTTCCATTTTCAGATACTTGGTGAGTTTGCTCTAACTCATGAAGAAGTTATGGAGAGGAGGAAGCTGCTTCTGGAAAGAATACAGACTGTAAGTGCAGCAGTGTCTAACATTAATACTCACCCCACCTTAAAAGAATCCTAATCCTCAACATCACGACGTCCTGTTCAAAAGTTAATGATTGACTGACGTTATTTTGCAAAAATGCCCTCATTTGAAAGGTTCTCATAAGAATAGAAGTACAAGGACGTGTATGAGACTTTGTAATAAATGCATTTAAACACCTTTTGGATTCTCTCGCTCTATTTTTGCAGTCCTCTGTTAAGGTAGACTCTCACCAATTACCTGCTGACCAACTTCCCTCAGTGCCCAACTGCAAAGGGGAGAACAAAGGAACCTCCAAAAAAAAGGTAACATGCCAAAAAAGTGTAAAAATGGATAGTCAAATGTGTAACTACGGTGTTGCTGCAGTGTCATCTGTGATTTGTCAATCTTGTGGAGTAAGTACTCTTGAAATCTTTTAATTTACAGGAAGCATCCAAAAAGGACGAGAAACCAGTTGCCAACAAAGAGAACCCGAAGACAAACAAGAAATGTAATTGCTTCGGTTACAGATACATACTATACTATATCTTCTGACAGCAAGGGGGTTTATCTTTTAACCGTTGTTTCTTTAAATCTCTCCTAGCGCCTGATATAAAGGTGCCTCAAAGTAAAGGTGGCAAGCCGGGGGGCAAAGAGAAACAACTATCTGCACAGGAGGTACCAGAAACATGCTTTCTGAATCTGTGTACAAAGCATGTGGATATACCGTTAACATGCACAGTGCAGTATATTTATTTGATTAATTTAGTTTGCTTTCCCTTTTTTTTCTGCAGGATAAATCAAGCACCGCCCTGAATGAGGTTTGTTTGATGCAATGATGTTCTCAGTGGTGAATGTGATTTGAACACATTGCTGTCATGCACGTCTTTACTTCTCTCCACCTGCAGGTAGATTCTGTGGAGATAGTGAACCCCCTGCTGGACCAGTCGGTGCAGCACAGGGACGGGGAGGTTTTTCTCCCTGGAAACTCCACCCTCACCTCCCTCAACCTGGCAGGTCAGTGACTGTGGTGTGTTCATCTTGGCCGTTCATGTTGAGCGTGAACATTTTGGTGCGAACTCCTCGGAATCAACGTGTTTTATTTTTAGACCCTTTATCACATGTTGTTTATAGGTGAGTTTCTATTAAATTCTTTACCGTTCGTTAAGAGAAGTGCTACATATAATAATTCTACCTGTTTATTGCCATTTGTTAAAAATGGGAGGTTTGTTTTTTACAGGTCACATTAGATTCATAATAAATCACAATGTATTATATACTGTTCCAGGGATCTGCACAAAATAAATCAGGAAACCGTGTAAGGATTATTGAAGATTTAAATAGCATGCTTATATAGTGTGCGTGTGTGTGTGCGTGTGTGTAGGAAACAGAATTACAGAGAAGTCGCTGCCTCTGTTCCTGACGTCACTAGAGATGCAGGGTGATGGAGGAGGCCTGCTGCGTCTCTGTCTGCAGGTGTGCTTCACACACTGACTCCAGCCAACTCTCTCTCTCGCTCTCTCTCTCTTTCTTTGCACAGTTCACTTTAGTTCATAACATAAATTGCATCTAAGAGGTAAAATTTTAAAGGTAGAAAAAATGATTTAAAACCCCTCTCCGTTTGTGTTCTTTAAATAGGTTTAACAGTTTTGGAAGTCAGTATTTTTAAGTGATAATCCTTATTTTATATAGCGTTGGCCATCATTCACATATGGTAATAATAATATTGTACTCACCAAGTTAAATTCTGAGATCTGGGAATGTGGCAACATTGCTTTGAGTGCATTTTTAATTAGCCACTTTTAACTGTTTTACACCAGAATCATTTTAATTAAACTTAAGTCAGTTTCATCTATAGCACCCCATTTAGTTCTAGAGTTGTTTGTTTAATGGTACTTTCACTATGTTTAACTATTTCAATTATATTAGTTAAGATATTAATTTAGGTGTATCATTGTCTTACCATAAATACACCAACTAGTGGTGAAATCTACATTATAACAGTTGCAGAGGAATATGAAAATGAATGTAAATATTTCTGACCTCTCTTTCAGAGAAACCAATTTCCACCAGAGTGTGAGTTTTACGTGAAGATAAAGGAACTGATGGCAAACTCAGATCCGCTCGAAAAAAACAGCTCTGAGCACACAGAAGAGGAGGGACAGGGGGCGTAGTGCTGCGAGACCTGACCTCTTCTTCTCCAGGCTTATATTATATATTTGGTGAATAACAATAAAAATACATTCATATAGTTTATCCTCTGTTGTGGTTTTGTAGCAAAAGAGATGAACAAAATGGAAACAGTAACTTGTCAGTCTTGTGGTCCATAAAAAGGCAGTGCCTGAACAGGAGGATACTATGTACTGTGGTACATTCAGATGCAGAACTCTTTCAATGTACATATAGGCATGTTGGAAATGTATTAACAGAGACCTGAAAAACATATTACATATCTGATACCGAGGACAGTTTGTCAACTGTTGGGGCCCTGAAGGTCCACCAGGGGGCCGTCAAAGGAAATAGAAAATATCACCTCTTTTAGGTTCCACCGTTCAATATTTGTTGTCTTTTAAGTATATAAACACACACTTTTACAGATCACAATAGTCTAATAATTGGGAATGTGATAAGACATTTGGGGATTTAAAGTTATAATATTCTATATTCCAAATATACTTTCTTATTTACACTGTTCATAGAAAAGACATTTATATATATATTTTTGTCAAAGTAGTAATTATCGTTGTGCATATTTGGAGATTTGAGGATAAAATATATAAACGTTAGTTTGGCGGATGGAGCAGGGTGGAGTTTGGACCTCACCAATATGGCCGACATGTCGTGTGAAGTTCGTCATGTCCGGCTCGAGCTCAAAGGAACAACCGATATGAACCCCTCGCTTCCGGTAATGCCTCCTTTTCGGCAGCGGCTATTTCCTCGCCAACATGCCAGTGAGTATCCGGAGGCCATTAGAAATGAAATTGTTACCATTTAATCGGGTGGCGCAGAGTCGCCACGCGGCTCGGTATTTACGTAAGGCATTAGCGATTTTACTGGTGTCGGTTTTGGATGCTTTCGTTGAGTTTTGGGCCCAGTTTTACACAAATAATTGCGCACATTTGAGCGCATTGTGACACAAGATGGCGGCGCACACACCGCAAACATGGAGCCAGTCCTACGGAGGATTTGAAGGGGATGATAACCCCTAAAACCTAAAATTAACCGCCACAATTTCCTCTCGTTTGTGTTGTTAGTTTGATGACTAGGTTACTTTCAAACTGGTTCCCAGTTATGTGAAGAATCGCCCCCGATTGCTCAAAATGCGTAGCCTGCGTAACCTAATCCAAGACGTGTAGGCCAGCCGAGGAGCCTCAACGTAGAAACGTAGCAGTCGTTCAGAACAAAACGATGCTTAAAAATATTACATGTTTTTAAAGCCAAGTAATATATGTATATTTTCACTTGGATAGGCCGTACGTTATCTAACAGATGGTATTTTTCCTGATTAGACTCACTAAATGTGCATTTCTCCACCCTTCTTTATATATTTTTTAAATACAGCTCGCAAAAGACTTGTTGCATCCATCCCCTGAGGAGGAGAAGAGGAGGCACAAGAAGAAGCGTCTTGTTCAGAGTCCCAACTCTTACTTTATGGATGTGAAATGTCCAGGTGCAGTTTCCCTACATGCAGATTTAGGACACAAATCTGGCAGTGTTTTCTTTTTCTGTCCCCAGAGTTGTAAGTGGTGTGTTTTTCTGTCTTTTCCAGGATGCTACAAGATAACGACAGTGTTCAGCCACGCTCAGACAGTAGTTCTGTGTGTGGGCTGTTCAACAGTCCTGTGTCAGCCCACTGGAGGCAAAGCACGTCTCACAGAGGGTCAGTATTAACCTACAGTATACACTTCCACAACAGGGGTCTCTTACTAACATACAGAGGTGTAGTCTAGTTCACCTGTGCAGCCAGATATCGCAGTGCGCTGGTGCTGCAGGTGAGTCAGGCCACATACCTGCCATTTATTCAGTTGCAAAAATATTGTATGTCCTCTAGAAACCCCAAATTTATGTTCACCAATTTGTGCAATATTAATTTGACATGTTTTTGATAAGCGAACCTATCTTGTTTTTCCATACCAGTCTGATTTTAGTTTTTTGCACTGGACTATAATGTTTTTGAGGACGGACCTTGTGTTGTACCGTCGGGGGGGGCGGGGGGGGGGGGGGGGGGGGGGGGGGGGGGGGGGGGGGGGGGGGGGGGGGGGGGGGGGGGGGGGGGGGGGGGGGGGGGGGGGGGGGG
>JAVQJD010075278.1:0-13141 GCA_036023655.1 Nannoperca australis
AAGTAGTGCAATATTTCAGTGAGGCAGTTGATCATTCAAGCAGGACACTGTCAAATATTCATACTTTCAACTCTTATTTGGAGAAAATTAAGACTTTGTTTTTTCAATTGCAGTAAGATTTATAGATCATCCTAAGTTCGGCTTTTGACACTGAGGAGAGTTGTAATGACTCCAAAGCTGACATAGCTCTGCCTAGCAATGGGCCCCACAGTTTTACAGGATCAGGTCAGGCACAGTCAAGGCCCTGAGATTGAAACACTTGAACGTCACACCACACAGCAGTACAAGTTCAGGAAAGAATCCTGATGTTTGGCCATTGGGTGCAAAAATCCTCCATTTTCCCACCGATGAATCACCACCTCCTTCCACATAATGATATCAGCGATGTCTCCGCAGGGACAGCTGGCGACGGAGCATG
Source organism: Nannoperca australis (assembly GCA_036023655.1). Classification (NCBI taxonomy): domain Eukaryota; kingdom Metazoa; phylum Chordata; class Actinopteri; order Centrarchiformes; family Percichthyidae; genus Nannoperca; species Nannoperca australis. The sequence goes on from JAVQJD010075278.1 coordinate 419, forward strand.
TGCTGCTCCTTCACCGTGGAGAGTGGCCCGTCTGCCGACTTCCTCCTCTCGTCCGAGAGTCTCCTCGCCTGACAGGCCGCTGCCTCGCTGCAGCTTCGGGGCCGACACTGCTCTAACCTCCGAGTCGCCTTCAGCAACCAAACGGAGATATCATAATCAGCACGTGTCAAGTCCTCAGACCAGGGGGAAGCTGTTAGAGGGCTCCATGATTCCACAGAGATAAGTTTGAGGTGTAGGCTGAAGTTTTCATATCACGTCACACATCATGCATATCCAGGAATGAGCAATAGCAAACATGCTAGGATTGGAGAGTACAAGTGACTACTTTGCAATAAGGTAAGTCGGGGCAGTGTTAATATGGTGTACAGGAGACATGCGGAGCAATGCGTCTGACCTATATGCTCTTACCTCTTTGTGGAAGCGGTGTGTGCAGTGCAGCTCTTGAACTCCCTCTCCACTCTCCCGCATGTCCTCATGACAGATAAGGCACAGCCTGTCGTCATCACTCTGTAAAAGAAAGAAGCAGCTTTCTTTTTAAACCTCAACCTCTGACCAAAATAAATTGTAATATTACAGTAAAAATATGTATCTGGTATATTTAGGCCTACAGTATTAATGTATTCTTGTGTACAACCAGGTGTACTGTTAAAAATATTGGAATTGTACTTTAGTTTGAATGTATTGTATATGATAATGCACAGAGAAAATCTGTTTCTAGATTTAATGCTCTTTTTCATTCTGCCATTGGCAGCGATGTACTTACTTATAGCACTTGTGATTCATCACCAGCCCTTATAAGTCTGATGAGACATGTTGTTTTCCATCATGGTTCTATGCACTTTATGTAAAGTTCTTATTTGGAAGTTGCTTTGGATAAAAGCGTCTGCTAAATGCCTAAATGTAATATAATGTTAAAAAAACTTATATTTTCAAACAGCCAATGGATATAAAGTTTTATGTCCAAACACATCAAACCAACTTTTATTTTGAAATCTTTGTTGGATATGATAGCCACTGAGCAGACATCCTCTAATGATCTGAATAATGCATAGGCAAATAATAAATATACTATGTCCTTAACAGTAAATATACAGTATGTATATGTGTTTTTGCTGTTCTTTCTAACCACAGAAAGCTTTGCAGCTAAAACCTAACTTTACCTGGTTTTACATTACAAGATGTAAAGATAAAAAATAAAGTTAAAACAGTTCAAACAAAACATGTAAAGTATTAAAATACCCAAATAGAAAATACAGAAGTGATCGAGCCCTTTCATAAAATGTGAAATATTTTAGTCTGGTCCTTATTGTATTACAAAAGATATAGTTTACAATAAATAATCTGTGAGTGTAACATGTGAGGTTTGAATGATCTTGTCAGCACATTAAGGTGACATACTCTAATCGACCCTGCAGTTAACTAGATCATATACAACACACTGGACTAGTAAAAAATATAACACTGTAAAAACTGCTAAAAGTAAGTAACTTTATAATACTTCTGCTCACCATAGACATGGTCTTCTTATCGCGGAGACAAAGTCTCCTCTCGAATGACTCTGTGAGCTCGGGGATAGTGGAGATGCGGTTCTCTGGGATGCCTGACTTGGAACGGCTGCTGTCGTCTGCGGAGGCCCGACGAGCTCTCTGTTGCGGCCTGACCTCCCCCTTCTCCTCCCTCGTTTTGATGTGGCTCGGTGGGGCTGCCATTGTCGCTGCATGGAGCCTGTTCAACTTCATGGCATCTAATTGTGACTGTGGACCACACAAAGTGCTGTTACACAATGTAAAGACATGTCCACAATCAGAGTCAGAACCAGATTTATTGCCAAGTAGGTTTACACATACAAGGAATTTGTTTTGGTGCATGGGTGCCAACAAGAGCATAGATATATACAGACAAATTAAATAAAACCACTAAATAGAAAAATGTACAATAATAATAAAAAGATTATTACGCACAAAGGGAAACAATTGTGTGATGTTTCAGTTTTTCCCATAAAACGTGAAGAACATTAAATGACCATGCTGAGCATTTGTCTGTGAATGGGGTTAATCACACCTCTTATATTCTAAAGTAACATGGCAGCAAAGCCCCCACCAGTTTGAATTATAGGCCATTCGAGTCATTGATTATTTACACAAAGGCAACAATCCGATTATTACACTTCAATATCTCAATAAGATAAGATCCAAAAATGCTAGCTCCTACATTTCCCACACTGCAACTCAATAGCATCTTTTAGTTAGAACTTCCCTTTCAACCAAGTAGATGCCCACCTCTTTCATCAATTTGTAACGCTGATTTTATTTAAAACATCCGAAGTCTCCAAGCTAAAGCTGAGAAATCACATTTTAAATCAATTAAATGTGTAAAATCAGTGAAGTTCCCCTTTAAGAACCAAAGTACAAAACAAAGCTTTGTGGTTTGAAGTGTATTCTGTATTTGTGTTTGTTAACAGTGTCTAGAGAGACTGCATTACAGTAAGTATCTATATCTCTTTCGATTAATAGTTGGGTCATTTGGCTCATTCCTCCTACGGATCAAATTATCGGTGTTGGCAGAGGCAAGCAGAGGCAGTTTTTTTTCTCATTTTCAGCTGAGCCGCAGCCGTCTGAGCTTTGTTTGACACCACTAAGAGGCCGATCTATACGAGCATGTGTCATCAGCTGCTTCTGTTTCACATAACCTGACAGTGAACTCTGGAGGTTTTCTTCCGTTTCCCAAGGAATAAAACTAAAGACCTCCAAATGTAAACAAAATATAAATACATCTCTTATCACATGAGAACATGCCATCAGCAGTGCTTCTATGGGAACAAAAAACACTCATTAAGCAAACACTCATTGTTGCTTGTCCATCTCAATATGTCTACATATACTACTAAACCTCCACTCTGCTTCATTATCCTTGCCCATACTAAGTACCGACTGTATGAGCCACAAGTGTGCTTCTGTGTAGCTGGCATTGACCTCTGACCTCCCTGTGCCGAGTCAGTTTCTTTATGGCAAAAAATAAAGAAGCACAATGTTGAGCGCATGTGTGCTTATTTGTGTAAGAGCTCTTGAATGCAACAGTCCATGACTAAAACATTTGCAATTTTTATAAAGGAATATGATTTTCTGCAAGATGGTTTGTTTGTTTCTGTTGGAGATAAATGCTGAGTAATATCTTTAAAACGTACACAGACATCAATACTTTAGCAGAAAACAGACGTCTGCATTCATAGTGAAACGGTGACCTGAGTCTAGTTAAGTCAGAGTGTGGCCGAACATTTGCTGGTGTAAAGTAATACCGAACTGACAGGTCACTCACAGCATTACTAATTCTGTACTTTGTAGGTTTTTATGTTGGGATTTTGCATGTTGCCCAATAACAGCACATGAAGTTGAATAAACTCATATTTCCATGAGTTGCAACAGTTTATAATCAGTTTTTAACAACATATTTACCTGTGGGTGTCTGTGCATCAGTGTGCTGGGGGAGCATCATATACTTCAGACATCAACAGGCATATTGATGAGAAATTGACCGAGGCAAATCACAGGTCAGGACATCCTATGACTAAACACTATAACAGACCTACATAGCCTGCATAGTGCTCATACCAGTGTGTGTGGTTTTTTATACTGTACATAACTTTTAGCAATTGATAGATTTTTACTAAGACTGTAGTTTATTTTTAGTTAATTTATTTTTGAAGGCAATTTATTAACAAGTTTGTCTGTTTAAAAACACTCTTCATGCTGCGTTCAGACGTGGGTATTTAAGAGTGTTGCTGCAGTTTATATGCCAAACAACTGAACAAAGTGCCATGCATGCATCCACTGAAAGCTGGGGGTCCTTACCACAGTCGGTAGTGATGCTCTCCGATCAGCTGGTGTTTTGGAAGGTCTTCTGAAACTGCGTTTTCTGTCTCTGGAGTGTCGAGCCTCTGCTCCGTGACCCCAGTAACTGCTCATCCATTTTGTGAAGTTACCATCGTCATCCTCATCATTGTCCGTAATAAAAGCAGGCAGGAGCCTGAGAGACATGGTGGAGTTGTGCAGGGAGCCTCTCGGTACAGCAGATGAAAGTGTGATCCCAGCCCAGTGGCACGGAGGGAAAAGACAACACTGAGCTGACCTACTAAGTCTCTGACTGGCTGCTCTACTAAACAACACTGTCCCACTAGGCAAAGGTAACTTACTACAGTCAGATCCCTCTGGAGCATCGACCACTCCTGCTGTAGTTGTTTTATTCTTGGATGATCCAAAAATAAAGTGCAGTGCTTTTGCTCAAGTCTTTAAATAAGAGTGAAGGTGAATAAGAGTAAAAGTGGAGGTGATGGGAATTAACTGGGAGGTGGGAGTTGAATGGCTAGTATTTTGGCACTGGGTGGGTGATGTGGCCGCTGCTTTTAATCTTTCCATTACAGTCATGGGCCTGGGGGTAGACAATAGAAACTCCAATTTCCCCATACTTTCCACTCACTGACTACATCAAACCTGTCAATAATTATGGAGTGCAGGCTATCCTGTCCACTGCTGTGCGCTTTGAGCCTGGGGCTGATGAAATACAGGACAGAGAGGGAGCATATCTTTTCATATTACACTTTTTTTCTTGCCTTTCTATTCAAATGTACTTTTTTATTAAAATTGTCAAGAACAATTCTGATATGAGAGAAACTCAACTGTGTGTACACAATTCAGCAACCGGAAAAAGCAACATTTGCTCAAGTTAGAACCACAATATTTGAGAGCACATATTGTATGAAGTTGTACTGGACAATGAGTTAAAGTTTTCCACTTCACCAAATCACAGAATGTGGTTAGTTTGCTCTTCATACAATACCATTAACTGCATAACATGTTAGAAACCATTTTTTAAGAAAAAATCTGACTCTGAAAATTTGATATTATAACACATTATTTATTCTACACTTTCAATGCATTCAAGAGAACATATTATTACCAACATTAAATATGCAAGATGCTATAGAGTCATAGAAGAGACTTATGGTGCCTGGAGAGTTCATTACAAGTCATCAGAGGGCTCGGAAACTGCAGGCTGTACTAAACATGCTATTTAAATTACCACTTCAATGATTTTACATGATTCTACAATTTTGTAAATGTTTGCAAGTATTATAACACGTTTGCATAAAAAATGAAATGGCAATGATGTATAAACTGAAAGTAAATATTAGACAGATAACCACTTTTAAAGTTTTTAGCTTCAAGGTGTCAGCTACAGATTGAAGAATTTCTTCAAATGAAATTTACACTACATGCTGTACTGAAAAGATGAAAATGCTGCTAATCATCTCCGAGACCTGGGTCTCAAAGAAGAAGACTAATCTGCTGTGAGACATTCATGCTGCTTTGTCATGTAACCTCAGATCATGACTGAGAACAAGATTACAGAAATCTGTTGTTTTTCCAAAGATGGGAGCTAATTAAGGTCGCACCCTTAATTGTACTCTTTGTATATGCCTACATGATGCTAGAATATACAAATCTGCCACGCAAATAATAATAAAATGTTTCAGTAATCAGATTAACATACCAAACTAACATCTTTTGAGACATCTTTAAATTCTTTATAGTGGTTGTACGTTACAATAAGAACAAATTGCAGCCTATATTGTGAGGCAGACAGTACCTTTGTTGTGTTTCAAATCTAGTTGGAGGACTAGACGAACAGATTTCAACTGATTTGACATTCTTTCTCTTCTGTATGTGTGTGACACAAATCTGCTAAATAGTATTACAAAATACTTTTTGGAACACAGACCAAGAAGCCAGACAACAACGTGATTAACAACCAAATGTAAAAATAAAATTTGCCTGCATGAGCGTCTGAAGTTAATCTGATTAAATGATCTAACTGGAATCATCTGGTGTACTTATGTAGACTATCTGTAAAGATTTCCATCCACTCAAACACTTCACTACAGGACGATAGAAACATCTCAGTGGTCACAGGTTTCCAAACATCTAGTGGCAGCAACTATAAGCCAGGTTGTGCTAACAATAGCAAACACATTTTACTGGAATAACAGACAGTCAGGAATAGATAGAAGATCAGACATCCATACTGTAACCTCTGTCAGTAGCCCCCTTTCCAAAACAACAATATCTGCTGCGTCATTGAGAAGAGACACAACCCACATACAATATACAAGGTTATTGTGTCTCATCAACACGTGTTGTATCCTAGTTGAATGGCAAAATTGATTTTATGGCTATTCATAAGCTACTGTATCAGCGCAGAATGGATTATTCTGAGGGCAGCAACACGTTTTAAACTCAACCAGGACAGATCTAAATGTACACATAATTACTACATATTTCATTCTTAATTTACTATAAATTATAAATTAAAAACTGTTCAGAATGTTAAACTGATACAACTGCAAAAATGAAAGTCAGTTGTTGAATTTGACACACCTCTTGAGGGAATAGTTGTCCTATCAAAGGTGTATGTTGCTGTAAGGACTCTTCATTACACAGGCTTCCCTCTTACCAGTTAGATACAGTTGACTTTGAAAACTGTTCAGTGCTGGTCACAGTTTTAGGACAGATGGCCTTGGGCACAAATTGAGTAGTCAGGCTCAGACAGACCAACACAAAGCTCTAAAATTGGGACAGAGTGGAAGGCAAAGGCACAAACACACACGCAAACTCATGATAAATCCACAATGACGACGTGTTGCGTTGGCGTTGGCGTTGGGGCTGAAGAATCATTCACAATTGGAAAAGAAAAAGCCTTCACTATTGACACTAACTACACTACATTGCAGCACTGTCAGCCTATGACAGCTATAAGTATTTTCTCTTTCTCTTTTAGCAAAATATAATGTTTATGTACAGAGGTACATGCAGCATTTTTATTTCACGTGGTCTGTACAGTACAAGAGTGGACAGGAATGTGGATTTATGGAGAGTCAGCAGCAACTCTGCCTGGTGGCTGCAGTCAACCTGCACACAGACAAATTAATACTTTTTGTAATTTTTCCAGATTCAAAACAATTGCTATTTAAAATATTTTTTAAATGATCTCAGATTTTGTGTTGTTCTTCCACAAAGTTGAGTAATTTTATGATGAAGTTCACTTCACAAATAAAGCTTAAAACAAATATTGAAATAAATAATCTAATCCTAGATAACTAGGCCACTAAAACGGACTGCTGTAGGCAAGATTGAACTGATCGTGAAACGGGATCATATACTATGGCCTATCACACTTCACATGAGGTTCTCTGGGATGATGTTTGGACTACAAAATGCCACTGTCGTACTACAACTACACACTGCCCCGTGGCTTGCCCGCCAGCATCCCATGATTCCTTGGTGTGTCTGACCTCGCAGAGCACAGGAAGAAGAAACGGCGGTCGCTCACGCTGTCTGGTGGTGGTACTGCCTGGCTAACTATTGCTCGGTTGTAGATCATGGCTGCTTCAAAGCCAGTCGAGCCGCAGTCCGGGACTGGACTACCCCGCTGGCAGCTGGCCCTGCTAGTCGGGACTCCCATAGTGTTGGGAGTGGGGGCGTTTTACCTCTGGAATCGCAGCAGGACGAAGGAGAGGAAAGGGACCGGGGAGCGGAAAACACCAGAAGGCAGCGCCAGTCCCGTGCAGGGCCAAGACGGCGCAGCACGAGCCAACCGAGAGCAGGAGAACATGGTAACGTTACCGTTGCCTAGAGACTCTATGGTCTTAATGTTACACACCCCATAATAGCATGATTTGCCTTGGTGCAGTGCGTACACTTTTCTGACTAATCCTGTCATTACCGTAAAATTACAGTCAAGGACACCCAACGTTGCTATCACTGTCTGACAGCTACCTTCACGAGAGCAAGGCCGATAGCAACCGGTGGTGGATTAGTCAATGTTAACTGCTAGCTAGTTGCCTCGTAAGCTAACGGTGTCAGGGTAGCTAGCTAGGCTAGGCTAGTCTATATTCACCATGCAAATATCCAACATTACACGCGTGTAAAGCAAGCAAAGACGACATAAATGTGAAAATGCAGGTGGTAAACTATACGCTGAAACGCACGCAGGAACAACATGACAAGAGTATTAACTAGAGTTAACGGCATAGCTTTGTAATTGTAATGTTTTGGGGCATGCTAGCTAACGCTATCTTCTCAGAAAGTAGAATGGGGCGGGGATGGCTGTCAGGATCAGACGGGCAGTTTTAATAGAATTTACGACAGGCTAAAGGTGGCGGCCGCCTTATCCATTTAGCGGTGTCACGCGTGGGTAACGTGCAATAACGCGTTAGTATTAATGTTACTCTGTGACAGTTAATTCACAGTACAGTATCTTTTTTTTGAGTGACTGCCATTATTTTCAACTGAAGTAATACTACAAAAGAGCTGCAGTATAATGAAACCGACATTTTACCCAGGTGTCTTTGAGTCTGGCATGTTTGTGTGAGAATCATTTGAATTCCTACTGAATTCATTTAAGAGTAAATAAAAATATGCCATTAATACGTTTTTCTTACTAATATATACCATATATAACAAGTACCATTGTGTAGTTATAAGAACATTTTATTATTAGTATAAGATTGCCTCATAAATATGAGAACTGTCTTGTAAGTATGAGATTATGTCATTGTTGTGAGAAAGGGAAAATGTGGAGTTGTGTGCTTATGTCACTGCAGTATACTTCCTCATCCATCACTGGAATGATTTATCTTGAGCAAGCTAAACTTGGGTTTTGAGGTTTATCATTAGGCCATCTTTAGGCTCTTCAATCTTTAAACTAATCCAATAACTCACAGGGGAGACCATTTAATCAATAAATGTTGCTTTCTCTTTCTCTGTCTCATTTAGAGCCCTTTGGATCGGGCCCAAGCAGCAAAGAACAAGGGTAACAAGTACTTCAAGGCTGGCAAGTATGAGAATGCCATCCACTGCTACACAGAGGCCATTGCTCTCTGCCCCACAGAGCAAAAGACTGATTTGTCAACATTTTACCAGAACAGAGCAGCAGCTTACGAACAGCAGGTTGGTGCCACCTTCTTTTTAATCTGTGCACAGGTTGTTAATATGAAATACCCACATGGTGTGCAAAATTATAAACAAAGCTACATTAGAGATATCTTTATTCAACTTTTAAAGACATCTCAAAATGTAGCTTTTTATGAGTTCGTTGTAAGTGAAAATGTCCATATTATGCCATAGTGACAGTGTGATTCTTCATTAACTCCTTTGCAGAAATATACCACATTGAACAGGGTTGGTTAAAAGTCTTGAAAGTTTGATAAAGGCTTCATTTTAACCGTTATGGCACTGAAAGTGCTTGATTTTCAACATAATCTGATGTTTCATCGACATAATCACTCATGGAAACCAAAATATTTGATATCAAACGATCCAGTCATCATATTTGTTTGTTGTCTCCTGGCATTTATAATAACAATTTAGATGTGATGATAAAGGCTTGGAGAGTCTGGGTACCTTTGATTTAGGTATTTTGAAAGTGCTTGAATTTTACTTGCTAGAATCTTATTTGTTGCAGTATGGCACACTTTATCTCTTTCTAAATGTCCCCAGAGATATTCACTGGGATTAGGTGCTTGTAGATGGAAAGCCATACAGGTCAATGCTCTTCATAGAATTTAAAATCATCCTGAAATGGCTTCATTGCACGTTAAAACGTCGCTGTCTTCATCTTTGTCTCCTTCACACAACTTCAAACTAGAAGAGATGCAGTGTCTCTGCAGAAAACAGGTTACTCCTCTTTGGTCAATGTGTAGCAGATTCTGTGAAATCATCAACATTCTCAGATCTTTCCACCCTCACGTTTGACTGAAGGTTTACACCAAGGTCTTCTGTTTATATACATTCCAACTAAAAGTGTCTGTCGTGTTTGGCTCATTTAGACTTGTTTTGTCGAATAAATGCTTTTTAAGTGTTCCTCTCACTTTTAGACAGCACGTCTACTAACTTTGTTGTTATGGTTTGTGGTTCTGTTTTATATATTGATCTTCAGGTATCATTGATAATAGGTGTCTTGGTCCACTTCAAAACATACTGTTTCCGTTGTACCTGTAAGCCTTCTCTGGGTAGTGGACAGACCCTGTGGACACTGTATGTTCAGATAGTAACCGGCCTCTAACTGTTACTACAGATGAGATGGACAGAAGTGGTGCAGGACTGCTCTCAGGCCGTGGAACTGAATCCACGCTATGTCAAGGCTCTGTTCAGGAGGGCTAAGGCTCTGGAAAAACTAGACAACAAGAAGGAGTGCTTAGAGGGTAAGACGCTCTTCTTTCTTCTCAAAAAGTTATTTTACAAGTTTAATAAAAAATTTGGGACACTTATTTACTGTCGATTTTGTTTTCCTGTGTGTCCTTCAGACGTCACAGCGGTGTGTATTCTCGAGGCTTTCCAGAACCAACAGAGCATGCTACTAGCAGACAAGGTGCTGAAACAGCTGGGGAAAGAGAAGGCCAAAGATAAATACAAGGTACTTGTGCACTTTTATATACATTTGTTTCCATTTCATTCCATTTATTTATTGTCACAGTAAACGTATTAATTCTTATTTTTTTTAACCCCTCTTCTGTAGAACCGTGAACCGATGATGCCTTCTCCTCAGTTCATCAAATCCTACTTTAGCTCGTTCACTGATGACATCATCTCGCAGCCCCTGCAAAAGGGGGAGAAGAAAGATGAAGACAAGGACAAGGAGGGCGAGGCAGCTGAGGTCACTGGGAGGTCAGTAAATGTTTACTCCGTGTCAACTTAATTTGGCCACTCAGGTTGTAGCAGGAGCTGCTGGCGTAGAGTACGACGCTGGAGATCTTTGAAAAAATCCTTGTGTTTTTAATAGTCTATATATTTAATATATATAACTATAACAAGTTAACTACAACTCCCAGGGTGCATTTTGGCAAGGATCATCCAATCACAGAGCTTACAGTTCCGTTACATAGGCTGCTAATGGTGGAAACAAAAATTACGTTTAGAAAAAACAATTTACAATCTGCAGGTTAAATTGATTTCCTTTTAATTTCTGGGTCAAAGCGTTTTGAATTCGCTGCTGCTCTGATTCGCACCGCTTACTGGCTTAGTCTCCATGGCAGCGGCAGGTTTGAGCTGTCTGCTGTGCCAAAGTGACGGACAAAACCTGATTTCTCAGTAACAAAGTTGAATAATAAACTGGTGGTTATAACATAAACTTATGGGATTGTTACACTTCATGAATTATCAGCCACTAGATTGACATTTGTTTTCATCTGTTTGTCCACCTCTTCAGCTCTGGCTACCTGAAGGCAAAGCAGTACATGGAGGAGGAGAACTATGACAAAATCATCAGTGAATGCACCAAGGAGATCGAGTCAGGAGGGCGATACACTGCCGAGGCCCTCCTGCTGCGAGCCACTTTCTACTTGCTGATTGGCAACGCTACTGCTGCTCAACCTGATTTGGACCGGGTTATCAACATGCAGGATGCCAACGTGAAGGTACCGACTGTTTCTTTGATGATCCATTCTCTCTTTCCAACCTGTAGAATATGACACGCCCACTGATGATGTCATGGTTTGCACTTCAAGTCTAGGAAAACCTGCATTTTTTGAACCAACTTTTCAGGTTCTGGACCAATTTATTTTTGGTCGAAATGCTCCGAAGGGTTCAAAATTTGGTGCGCAAACCAGAACGGAACCTGTTCCATGTTTGTGCAAAAGGGGTGTCAGTGCAGTTCCTGGTTTCAGTTCCTAAATACATGCATACAGTCTGACAAGTATGCCACCATTACTGTTTGTTGTTTTTTACAAGGAGGGATGGAGTTGAATACACTGAACCAGTCTTGACGTCAGTGCATGCCACTTTCTCACTGTGTATCTGCTGACTTGTAGAGCTGCAGCCTGACAGGTTCTCTCTTGGTACTCTCGTCTCATTTTGACAGCTAAAAGCCAATGCTTTGATCAAGCGTGGAAGCATGTACATGCAGCAGCAGCAGCCTGCGCTCTCAACACAAGATTTCAACATGGCAGCTGAGATTGACACACGCAACCCCGATGTCTATCACCACAGGGGTCAGGTAGGAGTTTTTTTTTTTAATATCAATTAGTGATTAACTGACTGGCTGTCTACTTCTTTTCACTACATTTCATTTTTGTCATACCTCTTGTTTCCTCTTAGCTGAAAATCCTGTTGGACCAGGTGGACGAGGCGGTGGGAGACTTTGATGAATGCATCGTGCTCAGGCCTGACTCTGCTCTCGCACAGGCACAGAAATGCTTTGCTCTTGTAAGTCATTAACTGAAGAAAACTTGAGCTATCCAATAAATAAACGTATGTTTAAACTACTGCTGGGAAACGATAAAACATTTTAAATCGCAATCAATCGCATTATCTGCAAAATTCAATAATGAATTCTATATGCCATATGAACAAAAGTGCAACAGCATTTGGTTTGCAAACACTTTAAACAAATAAGGTGCTTTTTAACAGTAGTATTCCTTTTACACAGTAGCAGGTAAAATGTTTCTTGCACTATCTGTGCTAAGAATGCTGACTTCATCTGAAAGGTTCCACTGCTGTGCAACATCAATAAAATGTTCTGCGCACGTTTCAGCAAAATCTCTTCTGTTTTTATAACAGTCAGAGCACGTGAATGCAGCTCCCACTGTTCATCAATATAATGCTGTAACTCTGAGGTGGTTCCCCAGCGATGTCTGGTAGTCTCCAGTGAGAGCAACAGTTGGTGCACGTTGTA
>JAVQJD010075282.1:0-11449 GCA_036023655.1 Nannoperca australis
GCCGTTGTCGCCTAGTGCTTGCTCATGGTGGGAACGTTGGGTCTTTGTGTGTGTGGAAGTTGGTCTCCACCGGCTCCATGTGATTGAGTGCCCTGAGATAACATTGTTATGATATGGCGCTATATAAATAAAATTGAATTGAATTGAAATAGTTTAAATGTTAGCAAACAGTCACAGAGCAACATTATCGTCCCATTGGAGTCATGTTGTGTGTCCACCTGTTGAATTTAAGTCCAATATTTACTGTCCTTGTAGCTCTGGGTTGGTCTCTACCAACTTCCAAAGAAAAAACCTCCCTTTAGCTGCTAGATGTTTCACTTTCTTCCCTAGCTAGTCGCTAACTTTGTCTGCCTGCTGCTGCTGGAAACATTAACGAGAACTGTGAGACTGAACCATTCATTCAGAACCATTCAGAAGGGTTCAGAACTCTGAGTCACCCTATTCACATTACATTTCCTTCATTGCTGCTAGCATCCCCTAGAGGCTGAAGTGTTCATTACAGCCACAATGCAAAACTCCTGGACAGAACAAAAGTCAAAATGTCCCTTCAGAAGCCTGATGAATGACGCCACAGAGGCTGTGGCCAGGTTTTTGTACGGAGAGAGAGGTGTTGACGAGCTTGTGACAGTGTGCAGTGTCTAGTGTGGTAGTTTGCATGAACATCTGGTGTGTGTTGTGTGTGTGTGTGTGTGTGTGTGTGTGTGTGTGTGTCTACATGTGAATATGCACAAACGTTAAACACAAATAAACAAAGTAGGTCTGACTGAACATGTTCACGCATCTGAATGTGTTTATGCTGGCTGTGTATTATAATGCTTTCTCTCTCTCTCTCTCTCTCTCTCCCTCCTACATCTCCTTATGTCTCACAGCTGTTAGGTTCTTTATGTTTATTGTTTCAAGTTGACAAAAAAGCCTATATTATATGGAAACCATTACTGCTGTCTTACTTCATATTTTCAATTCAACCTCATCTCCTCTCCTTTCCCCTTCTCTTTTATGTCCTACCCTTTTCTCCTTTCCTCAGTTCTGCTCTCCTCCTCTTCCCCTTCCTCCTCTGCTCCTCCTTTTTGCACATTATCTGTTTTGACCTCTATCTCTTTACAATACTGATCGTATATGTTATTTGCTTCACACTGTAATCCATTAAAATTGACAAATAGAAAAAAGTTTGACTGTATTTTTAGCGACTCACCCCTTCATGTTTAACTGTGTGGAAAGTCAAGTCGCAATTGTAAATGAATTTTCAGTTTCTTTTAAGAATGTTATTTTTCCAAGACAAATACTCTTGTAAAGCAACAAATGCAAGATTGTTTCAATGTAAAAAGCCTCGATTTTCCTTTTGTAAGATATTTTATCTATTTTTCAGCTACAGTCTTTCTAGTGACAAACAGCTCAATATGAAGGTGCTTTAGATTTTCAACGCTACAATATCTTAACAGTAAATTTAGATTCTAAATTTAAAGTCAAAGGCTTAGAGGAGATTCTATTTTAATGTTTCAGATAAGGTTTGGTACTCTATCAGCTTAAAATGTGCATGACCTTTTAAAAAAGCCATATCAACACTGAGGACGATATTTAGAGGGATTAATGGGACTTCTGTGCTGTTCCTCCTACCCAGCAGTGGTGGCTGTTTGAGGGGCAGGGGCAAAAAAATAAAAAGGCCACCAGCTGTATGCATTTTCTCCACTGGAAGGGCACCCTAGAGGGCACTTTAAGATGTTTTATCTAGCATAGGGACATAACCCTCACACTCATTACTACAGTGTAAAAACATATTCTCAGGTCCTACCATGAGGGAGTGTCTGTTGGCCGACAGCAGTCCCGACCCGTACCCGCTGCCCAGAGCGCCCATAGCGCCGTTGTGCGAATGTGCGGCCCCAATGAGGCTGTGCATGTCACCGTGCCCGCTGGTCATACCCGTTGACGGTCCCACTGCGTGGCTCCGCAGTACGTGGATGGCATCGTCCAAACGCTCCAGGCGGTCCTCGATACGACTTTGCTGCAGAGCGAAGGTACACGGTAAGAGATGAAAAACCTGCTGCTTTCTTTCTTATCTTTGTCTGTAAACTGAAGCTCCTCTGACATTTGTTCTGAGATGTAGTTAGGATAAAACAGAAAAGCCAGTTTTCCCTTCGAGACATCCTGATATGGGATTTATTAGAAGCTTCAGAAAGATAATACAGATTATCAGGTATGTCTTTACCTGCATTAAATAACCTAAGTCAGTTAAAAAAACTGAGGACAGGTGGTGGAGACTTAGTAACAAGTTACCACAGGTTCATGTGAACATCAATAGATTTTTCTTATTGACATTAAATCTCATGAAAGGACCAAAACCAACAATGAATGGATCCTACTAACAAGTGTGTTTCTAAACCCTGACAAATCTTATTCTTCTGAGCCATAGAGCTCCATTGTTGTCCATAAATAGCCACACTGTTGCACTGCATGACATATTGACTCAGTCCTTCACACCCCTCCTGCTGCTGTGAATTCCAGCTAGAGCACTAAATGTGTATTCATCCACAGCTGGAAATAGTCCCTGCACAAATTCCTCCTGTTTGAGAAACGTTCGCTAAATATGACTATATAAACTATATATCTGTGAGCCATTTATAATTGGGCTTGGGGCTGATTGCCAAAGACACATGAAAGGATGTCAGACTTAAATTGAATGTTGGCATAAATAGCTCTATGTCACTAAACTGTCAACCAGATGAGGCAACGTGATGGAGGAACACTGTGAATCGTCTGTGAAAAAAAAAAAAGTGAATGCAGCAGTGTGTTCACTCAAAGTGACAGTGTGTTTTCAAAAGTAGAAAACAAACCTAAAAGTAAAACCACTAAAGTAAATTAAAGTGAACACCTAGTGAATCTCCATGTAGACAGTTTTGGTTTAATTTGTCCAAGTTTTCAGATTTTACTGTAAATGCTTGAAGATACTTTAAATAGTAACGCTTTATAATAAGGTCCATGTAATAAGAGTTAATTAACAGGTAATAAGGCCCTTATAAGTCCTTCTAAGATAATTGTTAACATTATTGTGTTAATAATACTATATACAAGTTAAAAATAGCATCATAAACATGTTCATTGTTAGATTTTAATACATTTATAAGCATATAGACTGCTTAAGAACAATAATAAAGGCCTTATGAGTTTTGTTTATAATAGCATTACAAATTGACCTTACCAACTTACCTTTTCAGTCATTGCTAAACTTCATTTGTTTTTATTAAGGGAAAAAAACGTTATTATTGATTTATTAGCAGATAACTATGCTTTCTCCAGCTATTGAATCTAAAGCAAGAACAGTGCCTTATTGTGGTTAATAAATCATTTAATATGCACTTATATATGTATATATAATAATATATACTTATAGGGCCTTTTTACCTATTAATTAACACTTATAATATGAGGGACCTTAATATACAGCATTATCTCATTGACAGACAAATTCATCTCAACAGTATTGTGATGGTTTCAGTATAGAGATCTCAAACCAAACCAGCAAACAAAAAATAACAACAATGTAATCTGCTATTGCAAAGTGTGAATAGGAGACAGTCTGAAGACATGGTGTGAAACGTGGTTGTGTGTTAGTGCATGCATACCAGAGAGTGCAGTGGAGCCTCATAGTTTGGCGATGACGCTCCCTGTCCGCCGTTCCTCGACCAGACAGCTGAACTGGCAGCTAGGAGAGAGGAGACAAGGAGACATCATCAGGAGAGGAGACAAGGATGACATGAGCAGGAGATCTGGGAGTTGGACAAATAAGAGTTATCCCTTCATCTGCTTGTATGTTCTGTACTGCCAACCTGTCCAGGGAGTAACCCACCTCTCACCCAAAGCATGCTGGGATAGGCTATAGCCTGTAGCATGTGTACAGAAAAATTGATGGAGGTCTCTGTGTGGATTAGAAACCAAACCTCCTCTCCTTTTATATGTGGAAGAAAGAAACCACTCGATGTACAGCGCCAAACGCCAGACAAAACGTCTTTACACACGAGGAGTCTCTCTTCATATCCACTTTTGGTGCTCGGACATAATAAACACAGAGATGAAGAAGAAAAGATGAAAACAAACCAACTCATATCTCATTGCACAAATGCTAATATCAGGCTTTTGTCTTTGAAAAGGTACAAGTGGTTGATTAGCATGGGCCCTCTGCAGAATAAACAAGCTTTGTGTCTCTGCTCTCCTCTGCTTTTGTGTTTGTTGTCACTCTGAAGGGTGGTATCTGAATCGACAGGTCTCATTAGCTGATAGACAGAGGAGAGACTTGTGTGAATTTACATTGATATGAGGCTCTGAGTGATGACGGGCTGGAACATGGAGGTCTTTCAGCAGCGTTTGGCTTTCAGAAGTGAGACAAGCTTATAAATTATTTTTCTTTGGCTCAGATGAGTTTCAGACTCATTTTATTTTGAAAAGAAGAAATCATTGCAGAATCCTGTTAAAGCTTTAGTTTACATGGTGCTATAATTGGAAAAAATCTGACAGAACTTTAAAAAGGCAGCATACATAGCATCCATATATGGCAATTGTGGGCACATATTGTGGGAATTGTGAATTTAAGGGTACAAATGACTAATTCAGAATTCAAGATATGAATTAATGTGCAACAAGTGATGTCTGCCAGGCTTTGTAAAGACCATTTGACAGAGAACTTTGGAGGTTCTAATTCATATCCAGCAGCTTTCTAACTAAACTAGGCCACATGTAGTACTAGAACAAAGCAGCTGTTAAGAGTTCCTTCCTTCCGCTGCTTTGTGGACAAGGAAACAGGTTGATTTTGCCATTCGAATTACAAAGTGGCAGTACCAACTAATAAGCAACAATACTCAACTGGATAGATATCTGACACGCTGGTTCTCTGTCCCTATGAGCAGTGGCCCAATTCAAACACTCAGTTCACCCTTATCACTAAAAACACATTTTGCCACTTACCCCAGTCGTATCTGGTGATGCAGATAGTTTTGGCTCATGTGTCCAGGTATTAAGGGTATCAATCTCTGAATTCTCTGTGGTGAATGGAAGTTTTACAGGTAGATACCCTCAGTTTAGTTTGTGGTGCTCACAGCATTGAAACATTATATTTAAAAAACTCAAAAGCATCACATTTTCAAATCAGTGTACGTGTTACTCTGGGTAAAACCTCAAACACGCTGAACAGTGTTTATTGGAACTACCACTTCCACCAAAGAAATAGTACCTATTAACACTGCCTGCAGGTTGTTCTGTGGATCATCCAGAGTAACTGGGACATTGTGCTGTGAGTGTTACAAATGAAAATCCATAAACCTTCACTGTATTGGTGTGGAGACAGAAATCAGACTAACATCTTAAAACCTGGACAAACAAAACCCAAACTATCTGCATGGATAGAAACTACTAGAGGTGGTGAGAACATGTGTCGTAAAGGCCTAGTCACCTCAGAAAGTAGCACAGTACAATTACCCTGCACATCTTTGGTTGATGACACAGTGACAACTCACACTGTCATCCACCAGCCAGTTGTTGCATCCTCACAGAGACAGAGACTATATTTTACAGTTTTTACTCAAAGTCAAACGTTTGGCAATAAGCCAATTAAAAATGAACTTAAACCTAAGACAGCTATTTGATCACATCCAGTTAGGTTTAGAAAGTGTTCATGTTGATGCCTGATTCAACATGTTCGCAGCTATCAGAAACCTGCCAATATAGGTAGAGCACCCAGTTAGCACATGATCTTTTATTTTTTCTCCTTCCTCATGTGTCATTTTCTTTTCCCTCTTGTTTTTGTCCTCGTATCTGCTCCTCTCTCGTTTTTCCCTCACTTGTTTCCTATGAATTCATCTTTTTTCTCCTCTTTTCTTAGCCCTTCAACATCTCTGCTCCTTGTGTTCCTTCCTTCTTTTTCCTACTCTTCTCTCCTTTTTGTTCCATCTCCTGTCCTTTATCTTCTTC
The DNA here is from genome assembly GCA_036023655.1 of Nannoperca australis. Lineage (NCBI taxonomy): Eukaryota > Metazoa > Chordata > Actinopteri > Centrarchiformes > Percichthyidae > Nannoperca > Nannoperca australis. Next base: position 5,956 of record JAVQJD010075282.1, read on the forward strand.
TTTTCTTATTCCTCCATCTCCTCCCCTCTCCTTTATTCTCTTTTCTTATCCCTCCATTCTTGTTCTCCTCCTCTTTTATCCTCTTACCTCCTCTCTGCCGTCACCAATGATCTCTCCCATGTAACTCTGATCTCATCTCATTAGCTCCTGTTTTTTTAATTGTCTTCCCATTTTGCCTCAGTCTTTTCTCTCCCCTCTCCTTTATTCATATTACATGCTCATTTACATATGCTAATTAATGAATAATCACCTGGGTACATTCATGTGCAAATACGAATATATGTATTAAACGGCAGGGTAAATTATTCCGAGTCCAACACTGTAAAACACCCTCGTAGAATTAGCCTTGGATATTAATTTGCATGTAGTTTGCTCTAATAGGCTTCATTTCTAATTTGTAAAAAGTGGAGTAACTCTGACACAATGATAAACACCAATTATGGTTTACCAGGCAATATCCCAGGCAGCTATAATGACGAGGAGGAGGAGAAGGAAGAAGGGAGGGGGCTCGTGTTTGCAGAGCCGGTAGGTTTGTGAACGATTTGTCGAAGTGGTGCTCGTAATTAAAGCTATCAGTCACAAGGCGCTGCACAGAAATATCAAACAGTGTGTGTAGCAGCGACAATTAGAGACAAATTCGACACAACTATTATTAGGAAAAGTCATTTTTCACTTTAAGGAGCAGGGAGTTTACAACAGCAGCCGGGAGGAGGAGTAATTGGTGAAAATAAGAGGAGGAGGAGGATGAGGAGGGGTATGGAGAGGAGACACAGCTATTATCTATGTGTTTTTATGTGTTTTCTTAGTTTATGCCAAATGATTATACTTACAAAGCAGAATTTTATTTATTCTTTATACATCATGCAAACATTTATAATTACGTGTTGTTTTAAGTTCAAGTCTCAAGTCATTTGAAATGAGTCCAAGTCAAGTCTTGAGTCATTTGAAACAAGTTCAAGTCGAGGCTCAAGTCATTTCAAGTCTCAAGTCATTTGAAACAAGTCGAGTTTCAAGTTCAAGTCATTTGAAATGACTCTCAAGTCATTTGAAACAAGTTCAAGTTGAGTCTCAAGTCATTTGAAACAAGTTCAAGTTGAGTGTCAAGTCATTTCAAACAAGTTCAGCTCAAGTCTCAAGCCATTTGAAATGAGTCCAAGTCAAGTTTTGAGTCATTTGAAACAAGTTCATGTTGAGTGTCAAGTCATTTGAAACAAGTTAAAGTCGAGTCTCAAGTAATTTGAAACAAGTTCAAGTTGAGTCTCAAGTCATTTGAAACAAGTTCAAGTCGAGTCTCAAGTCATTTGAAACAAGTTCAAGTTAAGTGTCAAGTCATTTGATACAAGTTCAGGTCGAGTTTCAAGTTCAAGTCGAGTCCCAAGTCATTTGAAACAAGTTCAAGTTAAGTGTCAAGTCATTTGATACTAGTTCAGGTCGAGTTTTAAGTTCAAGTCGAGTCCCAAGTCATTTGAAACAAGTTCAGGTCGAGTTTCAAGTTCAAGTCGAGTCCCAAGTCATTTGAAACAAGTTCAATCAGACTCTAGTTAGTCAAGTAATCCCAACCCCAGTCAGAGTCCTCTCTGCATTGTCCATGTTGTTGGTTCTGCGACTTTGTAGCTGGTGTGTTGTGATTCAAAGGTGAGTGTCATGTGTTACCTGTGAGGGAGGGTGGGGAGCCGACTGGGGTGGAGGGATTGGACGAAAAGCTGTTGTTCGTGTGATCCGGAGAGTAGATCTGAAGAAATAAAATCATAAAAGTCAGAGAAGCATGTAGAATTGTGAAAACAACATTTATAGATAGATCATGACACAAAAGTCTTAAAAAGACTCAAATAGAATATAATTATTTTAATTAACATAAATAAAAAGATTATTTTGCATTAATAAAATATTAACAGTCTCTCACATCTGCATGTGTGTGTATGTTTATGTGTGTGTTTGAGTATGCTGCACTTACAGATGCAAGTGCTTTCCCTAAGGCATCTCCTGTTTGAGAGCTGCTGGCTGCTGCGCTCTGTGCTCGGTTAGCTGTGACACACACACACACACATACACAGGGGGAAAAGAGGGACATTATTCTGTAAATAAGAATGTTGTTAACTTCATATTTTAATTATTCTGTCTATTCGTACACCATCAATCCACCTGTTACACATTCATTAATACTGATTCAGTTACTTTCATGAAGTAAGTAATTGGTCTTCTTGGTCCACACATACTCACGCTGTGCAGCAGTTTTGCCTGGTTTCCTTTTTATTAGACCTTTGTTATTACTTACTTCTTTATATAATATATGCTATTATTATTCATTATAATAACATATAAAAAGAGCCCTGAGATAACTGTTATAATTTGGTTCGATATAAATAAAGCTGAATTGAATGAGATTATATTGCTGGGAATATAACAAGGAGTAGAAACCACCTCTGCACCTCTTTTGTGGAGCAGAGCATGGTTATATAAAAATGAAATGGTGTGGCACTGCTAATTTTGATAGCATATTTTGTTTTGGGCTCTCTGTTACCTTAAAGGTCAGCTCTGCCAACGCGGTTTCTGAGGGTCACCAAAGTTGTAAACTACGTGAATGCTCTGTACAGATTCACTTCAGCTCCACAGCACATATCAGTGATTCCATAGAAATTTGTTGACTTTGCTCTAAATCTTTGCTGGTATAAATGGTGGTGAGACCAGGATCCTTTTCAAAAAATGTGACAAGAATCAGAGACAGAATTCAATAGGAATCGACATTCAACATCTACATTTATTCACTTTTTAACTAACTGACAGCATGTGTTTTTGTATGTGTGTGCGTGTTTGTTAGTGTCTGTGTGTGTGTGCAAATGCTCGACTTCAATACAACTAAATCTGTTTCACACACTTGAAGAGCACAGAGGCCAGAGAGGAAGGAAGTGACCTCACAGGACCAGATGAGCGCCCACACACACATACACACACACACACACACACACAGTGAGGCAGAGGGATTCTGAGATGCTCACAGCTCATCTCTCCTGATAGCAGATCCCAGATGGAAAGTTTACGCTCGCACACACAAGTTAGACACGTGCACACCACACAGACACAGCACAGCAAAAACACATCCTTTCATGGCAAATGAATCCATTACAGAAATTGGCAGGACTGGACTTCTTTAAGCTGAGAGAGAGAGAGAGAGAGAGAGAGAGAGAAGCATATGTTTTGGGGTTAAAGCCTCATGTCTCACTCACGCCATACCACTGGCCTAATAAACCATCCAAGAGATTACTATTACACACACACACACACACACACACACACACACACACACAAACAAACAAACACACATTGTTGTATCCTGACTTGATGCATAATTTAGAACATGTGCAGGAGAAAATCTTTTTCATAAATCAGAGCTTATAGCCACAAAGGAGGAGAGCATTCAGAAGATGAAACAGATTTTTATGTTTTTCAGTCTCTGTCCATCACCTCTGCAAAGAGAAAATTAAGTGCAATAAGTGCACTGACAGACAAACTAAAAGAAACAAAAACATTACCATCCTTTTTTTTTTTTTTGCAGCTGCGAGTAGTACCTGTATTTTCTCTGGGCATTGCATTGTGGGTCCATCAACAGCACAATAATATATCAAGCATTTGCTGATTCGCAAACTAGGTGAAGTGTAGAGAGTTGCTGGTGCAGTGGCAAGGGCATGATCCCTCACCAGCTTCCCATTGATGCTATTCATTGGGGTGCATGACCAAGCTGGGTCTCTGACCCTGATCACTTTTTTTCTAAATCTAACAATTATTCTTATATTACTTCAAATGGACTTCAAATTATATTGCACCTTCTTTTGAGAATGGATTTGACTTGAATGAGGAAACGATTAGCAATTAATTTTTCTTGATCAACTAATCGATTAATCAACTAATCATTGCAGCTCTACACTGAAGTTTTGCCGCTCTACACTTTAGTATGTTCCACTTACTTTTTCACCACAATCGAGAGACTTGTCAAGCTTGCAAGCAGGTACGTGTGTTGGTTTAGTCACATTTAATAGTATGAGGGTATGAGTAATAGTATTAGTCTGTTTTATTGATAGAGAAAATTATTTTAAACTACAATAGGACTTAACAACGATCATGCAAATGGACAGAGGTGAGGAGAATTGTGCTGCAGGAGGTTTGAGAAAGTTCTATGGACATTTTCATACGCTCAATGTGAACACTGCTCGTTATTAAAATCAGTTGTAACTGACATGAATCCATAGTGACCACAGATGCTGTTCTATGAGAACTCACTTGTTTACTCTGTATAGTACAAAGTCAGACTGAGGCAGAGAAATGGCTGTAAACACTGTGCATCCGTGTTTAAGTGCTCATTTGTGCACACACGTGTGTCATATGTTTATATTTAAACACCAGCATCATGTTTTTTATTAGGTTCATCTTGTGTTTACACTCATCTGGTCTGGCTCGTGTGTGTGTGTGTGTGTGTGTGTGTGAGATATCTTTGTGGAATGTTGGAGATATCTTCCCATGAAAACAAACTTTCAATCTGTTTCTTATTGCTGTCCTATTTGTTCTATGGGATTCAAAGCAAGGGGTCCATATGGCATGCTGTGTGTGTGTGTGTGTGTGTGTGTGTGTGTGTCAGTGATGTCAAGGTTGAGCCCAAATGGAGTAGAAGTGTTTTACACAATTCAGTTATATTTGGTTTTTTGACCCCCTGCTGTCTACCCTGACTGACACTAAAGTTAAGTTTGCTGTAAATAACATTGTGTTCTAGCTAATGTCTTTCAAGTAGTAGCTGCGAATAGATCATCTGTGAATTTTCAGTCAGAAAATGATCACGGCGAGTGCATTCAAGTCATTATTTCACTTAATGTTGCAGTAAAAGAATCTCGTCTACTCACAACCAATGAGTAAAAGTGGTTTACACACAGCAGAGTTTGTTTAAGTCCTTGGGAAAAAGTCTGAAGTCAAGTGTCAAGTCCTTAAGGCCAGTCCAAATTCCAAATGCAACTAGTTGCAAGTCTTTTAAAGTTAGCAGGTCAAAACTTGAGACTTGAATGCTTTTGCTTTCAAGTCGAAAGTCAAGTCGTGTCTTTAGAGGGTCACCTGTTAAGTAAGTGCAGTCTCAAAGTCAAGTCCAAGTCAAGTCTCAAGTCCTTGTAACTGCGACTTAAATCTGATCAAGTCTGGAGTCTTAAGTCTACACTTCTGATAAAAAATATGTATAGTCGTTCAAAACAAATAATATATTTCAGGGACCTTTCCCTCTGCTTTCAAACAGGCCCGGGTCACACCACTACTCAAAAAGCCTTCTCTCAACCCATCTCTCCTCCAGAACTACAGACCAGTATCTCTGTTACCATTTCTATCCAAAACTCTAGAACGTGCCGTTTTTAACCAACTGTCTATTTTCCTCAAATCATCAGCTCGGACGGTTTCTCCTACCACTGCTACGCTGATGACACACAACTCCACCTCTCGTTCTCTCCGGACGACCTCGGCATCT